>JAPWTK010001023.1:0-101763 GCA_029963805.1 Aromia moschata | reverse complement strand
ACATAACGTAAGGGTGAGAACAAGAAGTTAGCTGGCTGTGAAAACAATTCGTCTCGATCAAACGTAGCCAAACAAGTAGAAGTGATTGAGTGCGGTTTATAAACGGTTTAATTGTTATAAAATTAACAAATGGACTCGACAAAAGTGATTTAATTTATGTGTTGACGTTTAATATACATACATATGTGACAAACATTTAACTGCAGTGAATATTGTTAGTTTTACGAAGAGAGCCGAATCTGACGGTGAACGCGACACGATGATCGTGGTTGACAGGTTACAGATTTACTTCTATAATTCTATCACTTTTAATATGTACCTACTTAATACTAAATACCTATCAAATACTTTTGTTTATTCATGCGGATTTCTTCAGATTTAGGAAGGACATTATACACACTTTAGAGGTGTATGTGTATATTTGTTTCTTAGACATACAAAAGTCTGACTCACTTTCTCATTTTATTTTATCTGTTACATGAAATACAATATGTAATAATACTAAGGTACATACAGGGGGTACACACACATACAGTGTGAATTTTTAGTGCGTATTTGGTCTATAGAATGGTTGCCTCATACAAAATGCCACGTTTTCAAAACATATTATAATCTCCAGCGTGTTCATATACTACTGGACGTCGATTATCTTTGTATTTTCAAATGGAATATCCTCTATATAATCTGTACTTTATTTGAAATATTTTATGTTTTTTAAAAATATTGACTTAATACCTATTAGGGTCTGAAAAACCGTCATAACTTTTTTTGGTTAGTAGGTTCCTATTTCATTTTTGACAACGCATAAGGGGGCGTCCATTAATTACGTGAGGCGTTCAGGGGGGGGGGGGGGGGGGGTAGAGCCGAATCTCATCAAATCTTACTTTGGGGAGAGGAGGAGACTCGGCGAATATCGCGAATTTTTTTCCGCAAAAAAAAACAGAGTAAAATCGCGAAAAAATTGGTTTCATTAAGATTTTCTAGCCTACTTTCTAAGCAATCGTAAATACTAGTCTTAACTAGACAAATACAAAATAAATTCCAAGTGCAATTCCAAGTTTTATTGTGTCGCCTTTTGCCAAATTAAAATCGTGATAACTTGTTTAGTTTAAATGGAACACCCTTACCTACATTTTTTTCGACTCCAAGTTGTCTAACTTGCAGTGTTCTTTTTGCTAATACCCATATCATGGGGTTAAAGTCGCAAATTTCGGAGGTATTTTTGATATTCTTTGGTTATTAAGAATTATTCTTAAAATTTTCCGTCAAACTAGCCATGAAACATATAACGAGCAAGCATAAAAAATGTGATTGACTATAGTTCATTATTTTTTTACTATATGAATGATAAGAATAAATTCAGTGCTGTGAAGAGGTATGTATAGCTGATAATGCGCAAAATGTCGATAAATTCTTACTGTGGTGTGTTTTGTGTCCATTGTATTTCTTTGCAATGTTTTGCTTTCTATAATATAAGAATAATTTTTATTTTTTATTTATAGATATCAAGGTTTCTTCTTGGTAAAGAACAATGGCATTTTTGAACATTTGTCGAATAAATTACTGTTGTTGAAGTTCTCCTTTTATAGTAAAACGACTTTACCACTTCTTTTTTTCTGTGTTTACTTATTTGTTATAAGGCTATTTTTAAACGTTTTCCGCCGTTTATTTTTTTATTTAAATATAGTCGCCTTTGCCTATCATTTGATATTTAAAAATACACTTTTATAATAAAAATGAAATACACATTTTATAATTTATAAGCAGTTATTACGTTGTAAAATTTAACTAAAACATTATTAAATTGGAATAAAATTATAGGACTATTTGGATACAGTACAGATTCAGTAGATATGCATGGTGGAGACCTGCTTACGTGGTGGAGACCTTCCCTTATTTCGCCCATGTAGGTAATTTGCTGACTCCGAAAATATGATATTGATAAACAGGATAGAACAACACAAGTTTGTGTTGTTCCTAATTTTATAACGATTTTAAATAAGTTTTGTTTTTGGAACTACAAAAAATGGTAACAGTAGGTAAAAATTAAGTGTATTGAATCACAAATTAAATAATAAATCCCGACAACTAGAAGAATTAGTTATATAATCTCGAAAATCGAATGTTACAGCAGATTTTTTTAATGTTCGAGGACCGCCAAACGGGCCATTTTTGGGAACTCTCTTTGCCCTGATTGCGCTCGTATTCTCAATATTCTCTTACAGCAGAAAAACCTCTTATTAACATTCGGTTTCATAAAGCTGGATATTAGGGTGATTTTTTTAACTATTTTTTATTTTTTTCAGTTCCACTTGAAATTTTGTTGAATATGTAAAAAAAAATCCCTGAAAGTTACAGCCCTTAATAATAATTTTAAGTACTTTCCCAAAGCGTGAAAAGATTTTCCATTTAAAATGCTACACGTAAATCGATTTTTTTTTCAAATTTCTATAACAGTCGCATTTTATGCTATTACATTGGTCTTGGTCTCGATTTACTCAGAATAAAATACTCTACAAAAATGCCCATTGCAGCGAAAATTTAACTTGTACTGGTGAGTTGGTACGGGTCGCTGAAGTTAATTTTTACCTAAAATTATCGTTTTTTTATCGTCGTTATCTCCGAAATTATTAATTTTACCAAAAAAAAATGTAAATGAAAAATTTGTTGGAAATTTAATTTACTACAAAAAGGTTCTATAGACCAAATTTCTGAGATTAATATTTCTTGAGGTATTAGACTTTAACTTATGAGTAGTACAAAATTTTTACGTTTTATCGAAGTAAACGTTTGAAATTTTTGTAGTACTACTCATAAATTAAAGTCTAATATATGAAGAAATATTAATCTCAGCAAATTGGTCTATAGGACCTTTTTTGTAGTAAATTAAATTTACAAAAAAATTTTTATTTACATGTTTTTTATAAAATTAATAATTTCGGAGATAACAGCAAAAAAAAAAACTAGAATTTTGGGTAAAAATCAACTTCAGCGACCCGTACTAACTCACCAGTACAAGTTACATTTTCGCTGCAATAGGCACTTGTGTAGGTGTTTTATTATGAGTAAATCGAGACCAAGACCAATGTAATGGCATAAAATGCGACTGAGTTATAGAAATTTGAAAAAAAAATTCGAATTACGTGTATTTTAAATGGAAAAACTTTTCACGCTTTGGGAAAGTTCTAAAAACTAATATTAAGGGTTGTAACTTTCAGGGATTTTTTTCTCGACATATTCAACAAAAATTTCAAGTGGGGACTGAAAAAATATAAAATAGTTGGAAAAAAAATCACCTTAGTGGATATCTCTACTTGATAACTTACCTCAAATTAGTAAATGACGTTCTCTCTGGAGTAGGGAAGAGTCTGGAATAATGGCCTTGTTTTTATAAAAATTGTAATCAAAGCTAGAACCATTTTTCACGACCTTGAAACACTAGGTGACGTATTCTACATGCTTCTCTTCAGATTTTCATTCTAAGACTGAAAAAATAATATTTTAACTTCTGAGTGGCAAAAATTTAAAATAAATTGGCTACTGTACCCACCTGACACTGGCCATTAGGATATGGTATATTGTGCATTACTGTTTAAAAAATGGGAAAAATGTAAATGGGTGACATTTGTCAGAATAAAGAAATATTATGTTAAAAATATATCACAAAAAATAATAATAGTAATACCGCAGAATAAATTTTAAAAAACCACTGAAATATATACAGCAAAGTAGTTTAATGGCTAAATGTTCACTAATACTTTACATGGACAAACTAGGGTATAAATGCTAATAGCCTAGGATAGATAGCCAAAATAGGTCCAATTTTTCAAAAAATTCCTCAAGCGTTCAAAAAAATTTGATAATAAGGTAAAAAATAGTGCCATTTGAGTGCATTAGTTCTGGATCAAATCGGTTTGTAGGAACATAACCAAAACAATTCATAAACTTGTGAAAAACCGGTTTCTTCACATTTTAAGTACCAAAAAAAAATTATTTCAGGAAAACAAAAAAATAGCACGTTATAGCGCTTAAAGAGACGAAGAAAATCAGTTTTTAAAAATTAAAATCGGCTCACGTTTTACAAAAAAAAAATAAAAACCTTCGAAAATTGCCTTTTCTTTACTATCTAGTTACTCAGCCTACGAAAGTCGTAGGGACTTCCGCAACCAAATCGTAGCTGTTTGGTAGCTACATGGCCGCATGGTGGGGGGAAAATAACTGCTTGGCGCGACTGATTTCGTGCGCTCGAATGAGAGTGTTCCCCCACCATGCGGCCTTTCTTCTTCGGTCGAGCGCCCGAGCACCCGAAACGCAAAACAGACCGGTTTTCAATGTCGTTTTTGAGATACCTCAAATTTGGCAAACTTGGTCCATTGTATGATTGTAGAGCACCTCTTCACGAACCAAACGCACTTTGAAAAATTACCGTAGGACCGTTATTGACAATTGCCGAGCCATTTTTCGATAACACCTTTTTTTACATTCTTTAGAATTTCGCCAAAAGTTATGAATATTTTTTTGACAAAATTTTTAGTGTAAGTAGCCGCCGAAAAGAACTACAATTTGGTCCTGCAAATTGGGCCTTGGAGCTACAATGGAAGTCCCTACGACTTTCGTAGGCCGAGTAATTAGATAGTAAAAAAAGGGCAATTTTCGAAGGTTTTTATTTTCTTTTGCAAAAAAATTGTGAACCGATTTTAATTTTTAAAAACTGATTTTTCTTCGTCTTTTTAAGCGCTATAACGTGCTATTTTTTGTTTTTCTGAGTTTTACAGAGAAGGAATTGTTGTAAACATACTTCGGAAATAACATATCTGGTTAAGAAATGAATAATATTTCGAAAAAAAATCCGCATAAAAACATATTTTGACAACAAAATACCGGGATTTACTGAGACTCTGCGCGATAGAAAGTTTTTTGAGAGTATTTTATTCTGAGTAAATCGAGACCAAGACCAATGTAATAGCATAGAATGCGACTGTTATAGAAATTTGAAAAAAAAATTCGATTCACGTGTATTTTAAATGGAAAATCTTTGCACGCTTTGGGAAACTACTTAAAACTAATATTAAGGGCTGTAACTTTCAGGAATTTTTTTTCTCGGCATATTCAATAAAATTTCAAGTGGGGACTGAAAAAAATAAAAAATAGTTGGAAAAAAATCACCTTAGTGGATATCTCTACTTGATAACTTACCTCAAATTAGTAAATGACGTTCTCTCTGGAGTACGGAAGAGTCTGGAATAATGGCCATGTTTTTATAAAAATTGTAATCAAAGCTAGAATTAACCATTTTTCACGATTTTGAAACACTAGGTGACGTATTCTACATGCTTCTCTTCAGATTTTCATTCTAAGACTGAAAAAATAATATTTTAACTTCTGAGTGGCAAACATTTAAAATAAATTGGCTACTGTACCCACCCTGACACTGGCCATTAGGATATGGTACAGTGTGCATTACTGTTTAAAAAATGGGAAAAATGTAAATGGGTGACATTTAATAATAATAGTAATAACGCAGAATAAATTTTAAAAAAACCACTGAAATATATACAGCAACGTAGTTTAATGGCTAAATGTTCACTAATACTTTACATGGACAAACTAGGGTATAAATGCTAATAGCCTAGGATAGATGGCCAAAATAGGTCCAATTTTTCAAAAAATTCCTCAAGCGTTCAAAAAAAATTGGTAATAAGGTACAAAAATAGTGCAATTTGAGTGCACTAGTTCTGGATCAAATCGGTTTGTAGGAACATAACCAAAAAAATTCATAAACTTGTGAAAAACCGGTTTCTTCACATTTTAAGTACCAAAAAAAAATTATTTCAGGAAAACAAAAAATAGCACGTTATAGCGCTTAAAAAGACGAAGAAAATCAGTTTTTAAAAATTAAAATCGGCTCACAACGTTTTGCAAAAAAAAAAACCTTCGAAAATTGCCTTTTCTTTACTATCTAGTTACTCAGCCTACGAAAGTCGTAGGAACTTCCGCAACCAAATTGTAGCTGTTTTAGGCGGCTACTTATACTAAAAATTTTGTCAAAAAATAATCATAACTTCTGGCGCAATTGGAAAGAATGTAAAAAAGGTGTTATCGAAAAATGGCCTCGGCAATTGTCAATAACAGTCCTACGGTAATTTTTCAAAGTGCGTTTGGTTCATGAAGAGGTGCTCTACAATCATACAATGGACCAAGTTTGTCAAATTTGAGGAAGTATCTCAAAAACGACATTGAAAACCGGGCTGTTTTGCGTTTCGGGCGCCCGGGCGCTCGAGCGAAGGGGAAAGGCCGCATGGTGGGGGAAAATAACTGCTTGGCGCGACTGATTTCGTGCGCTCGAATTGAGAGTGTTCCCCCACCATGCGGCCTTTCCCCTCGGTCGAGCGCCCGAGCACCCGAAACGCAATACAGCCCGGTTTTCAATGTCCTTTTTGAGATACTTCCCTCCAATTTGACAAACTTGGTCCATTGTATGATTGTAGAGCATCTCTTCATGAACCAAACGCACTTTGAAAAATTACCGTAGGACTGTTATTGACAATTGCCGAGGCCATTTTTCGATAACACCTTTTTTACATTCTTTCGAATTGCGCCAAAAGTTATGAATATTTTTTGACAAAATTTTTAGTGTAAGTAGCCGTCGAAAAGAGCTACAATTTGGTCACGTTTGTGGAAGTCCCTACGACTTTCGTAGGCCGAGTAATTATTTTTGTTTTTATTTTCTTTTGCAAAATGTTGCAAACCGATTTTAATTTAAAAACTGATTTTCTTCGTCTTTTTAAGAAGGGCTCTAACGTGCTATTTTTTGTTTTTCTGTTAGTGCATTCAAACTGCACTATTTTTTTACCTAATTATCAAATTTTTTTGAACGCTGAGGAATTTTTTTGAGAAAAATTTTCCTAAGCTATAAAGCTATACATCTTTCCTAAGCTATAAAGCTATTCTAAATAGTCATCTTTTTCTAATGATGGTACAGTAGTCATCCCTTATTGATATGATAAAGTAGTGGCCACTGTACTTACTTTTAACCTTGACCTGACCACTGGACCATCAACCACATATTTTTTTAAACAGTGGGTAACAACAAAAGTTATTTAGTACAATCATAGGATTGTTATATAAATAAATGCTTACACGTATTAGGTATAAATCGTCACTATTAGTTCACTTCGATATGTACGTATTTATTCCCTACTACATTCTCAATAAATTTCGGTTTCTTGTCAAAATACGTTTTTATGAAAATTTTTATTTTTTTTGAAATAGTAATCATTTCTTACCCAGACATATTATTTTCGAAGGATTTTTACGCGCTGAATACAATTTCATTGTCAAAATTTGTGCTAGACCCTTCCTTTTCCTATAAAATGATAATTTAGGGTGAAAAACAGCCCAAAAATGGAAGGATTTGTGTGTTTTCAAGAACGTATGACCTGTCATTTCCAAAGTTTCGTTGTTAAAAATTGTGCTAGATCTCATGATCATGACATCAAAATTATTTTGAAAGATTGAAATGGTTCTACTACTACAATTAACTGGTGGTAAAATTATCCTGGTTAATATTATAAAGATTTAAAGGCTCCATTGTTTCTGAAAATATATATACATCCAAAAAAAAACGTCATCAAAGTTGGCCGAATTTCCGAAGTATAGAATTTATAGGAAATTTTACAGAGAAGAAATGGTCGTAAACATACTTCGGAAATGACATATCTGGTCATACGTTCTTGAAAAACACAAATTCTTTCGTTTTTGGGCTCCTTTTCACGTTAAATTCTCATTTTATGGAAAATGGAAGGGTCTAGCATAAATTTTGACAACGGAATCGTATTCAGCACGTAAAAATACTTGGAAGATGACACGTCTGGTCATATGTTCTTGAAAAACACAAATTCTTCCATTGGGCTGTTTTTTACCCTGAATTCTCATGTTATGGAAAATGGAAGGCTCTAGCACAAATTTTGACAAGGGATCGTATTCAGCGCTAAAAATACTTCGGAAATGGCATGCCTGGTTAAAAAATGAATAATATTTCGAAAAAAAAAAATCCGTATAAAAACATATTTTGACAACAAAATACCGGGATTTACTGAGAATCTCCGCGATAGAAAGTTTTTTGAGTTAAAAATTCGGTTTCAGAATAAAAAAATACTTCGGATTTGGTAGGTTTAGTTCCTGGAGCACATTTTTTTTTTTGGAAACCCATGTAATTGAAATGATATTGACATACAATATGAATTTTCTACCAATGTGGATGTACGAAAACGACTTTGCCTTGCAAATTCTCGCTTCAGACTTCACTTTAAAAATATCCCAGTATACAGCAATTAAAACACGTCGTATTTTAATAATTAATCTTTATTAAGTAATTAATGAGTCACATTATTTTAAAACATGTCATAACAAGTCAGTAGATGTTGGAGAATCGTGATATTCATATTACATATATAGCGATTCTTTTCTTCCATGACAGTTGTTTCAAAATTCACCGAAAAGATAATCATGTGTATATACAGGTAATACCTAAAATCGTTTCATATGGGTATATAGTTAGTATCTAAATTTTTCTAATCTTTCGTTGAAATTTGAAACTCATCTACACTTCCTTTTAACATATAATTGGTTTAGAGATTGTCCACGTGTTTTTATACACTTTAGATTAGGATAAAAATGTTTTTTTTTTTAAACAAAAAGATGTTCGGCCCACAAAAGACATATTTGGCACAGAGTATAAAATGTTTATCTATATAAAATCGCTTAGTGGTATGTTACAGAGTAGAAACGAAACACTTACAAGTATACAATTAAAAGTTGAATACGTTATAATACAATAAAATTATATTTTTATTTAATCTGGAGATTTATGCGGTTAATCCTGGAATCAAACTAAAAGAAATGTATCATACTCAATGATTCTTAGGGAAACAATTTGGTCTAATGGAATTAAAAAATTAAGTGCTGCACTAAATGACAAATGGTACATGCGTATTTTTATTTGAGACGTCAAATTTGTTATATCAAATATAAAAACTGAGAATCCTGAAATAAGTAGAAGATAGAGAAATCTGAAAATAAGTATATTATAATAAGTATTTGGTAACTCATACGTGTAATCAGATATGAGTCGAGAAATCGAGGACTTTAACAGAGCCGCATTAAGGAGAAGTAGGTAGCAGTGACAGTTGGATGAAATAAAATTCTCGTATTTCTCATACGAAAACACGGGACCTGTATCCTATTTTCTGAAGTATTTGTTGCGCCCAAATAGAAGGCTATAATAGCAGAAAAACTTTCGAAAAACTGTGTGCTCACTAGAAAATCTTGGAACGCCTTTAAAATGTGTGTGATTTTTTTCTTCGATTACACAGGTCAACATTTAGTACACTGGTTTTTGAGGTCACTGAGTACGAATTCGGTGTTCGCTTACCCTTAAAATTCGTCCAGAGGTCATTTCAAGGTCATTTTTAGGTAATTTCAAGGTTAATTAGAGAAAAACAGAGGAGAATCTGTAAAAAAAATCTGAAGAAAGGAGGAGGGGTTAATAAAGCCGGTTTTCGGAATAAATTTAATTTGGATGAAAATGTTCAAAATCTGTTCCTGGAGTATCTACTAAAAAAACTAAGTCCATTCCACCCTAAACCTGACCGATTCCAACCGAAACGGAACGGCTCTATCATCCTTTCGTCTTCAGGAAATCGCTAAAGTCTTCAGAAAAATTACGACTTTTGAAGAGTGATTGGCTCTGCACATGCTACATATGATTTCCGGAGTACTTTCGAACACGAATCCGTGGTCCGTTTTGCTCCATCCTCCTTCAGTCTTCAGAAAATTGCTAAAAACCTTTAGAAAAATGAAGACATTTAAGGAATGGTTGGATCTACACATGCGACATATGACTTACGAAGTGTTGTAGGCTCCATCCCGTGAACACTAAAACCGTGATAAATAAGAGTGAAAATAGTTAAAATATAGTTAGTATACGTTATTGTTAGTAGTATACGAATGTTTCCAAAAATGCTATTATTAGGTGATGGTATTTTCACTGTTTTAAGGGATGGTTGGGGGACACTAGGGGGGTGGGGGTGGCCCGTTTAGGGTGGAATCGACTTAGTTTTTTTTAGTAGATACTATAGGAACTGATTTTGAACATTTTCATCCAAATTAAATTTAGGCCGAAAACCGGCCTTATTAACCCCTCCTTTGTATACAAGTTTTTGGGGTCGCTGAGTCCGAATCCGGTTGACCTCTATCATTCATAATATGACACCATACTTCTTTGAAATTCTGGACCAGTTTTTTCAACAATATTTTTATAATCGGGGTCTTTAGTCAGACAGGAAGATAGACAAAATTACCGACAGAAAGGCAGGTAGAAAGAGAGAGAAAATACAGTCGGACGATAAATACAGACTAACAAGCAAGCACACGGGTATTCAAGTAAAAAAGGCAGACAGATAAACAAATAATAAGTAGGCAGGTGAGCATTTGTATATATTTTTTTAAATTTCTTCACCTTCTTTTCTTACTTTAACAAATGACCTGGATCATGAGGTGATAGAGGTCAACTGACATCGGATTCGGACTCGGCGACCTCAAAAACCCATTTATTTTTTTATTTCTAATTTTTTGACAGCTATGTTTTCCCTAAACCTTAAAATGACCTAATAGCCTTTCAATGACCTTTTAAGGGTAAGCCCTCATCTTAGTTTGACCCTCAAATGACCTTGAAACTGACGTGATAGAGCTTAACCGACATCGGAATCGGAATCACCGACCCCAAAAGCCCTGGGAGATCTTGGTAGAGTCCGGTATTTTTTTTTCAAACTAAGTGTTGACCTGTGTTATCAATAAGTTATAACTTATCATAAATACCTTATACAAACTTGTTATAACTTAAACCTGTTAATAAAATGTATTCACAACCCGTTTTCGAGATTTATTGATATATAAGATACTTACTGATGTCAAATTTCATTTCAAGTTTTTTTTTATTATTATTATAACGATCGACATTTACCTAATGTAACGGTTTATAACTTTTAATATATTATAATGGTTTAATAATCGCTTAAAATATGATGTGGATTGTGGATATCATGTTTCCTGAGGAAAATAAGATAATTTTTAATAATACCAACACCATCACTTCTACCCACTTCCCCTTAATACATAATAAGGTACATATTTAAAATGATCTTCTAATTACCCAAAAAGTAAAAGCTTGTTCATATGGGCAACTTTATCCTTTATGTCACAATAACTACTACCTTATTTCGAGTAATAAGAAATAACGGTACCTGCACATAGAACTAGATGCAGACCGATGCAGATAAGCGACTCAAATAATATGCAGTTCTCTTGATGATTCCTATTATCAGCATCTTACACAACAATTTCAGCAACTTAAAACATTTAGACTCGTATCCAGGCGCTACGAGTTTTCCAAATGGGTCTTTCCTGACCCAGTTTCGGTTTGCACAAAGTTTTCTATTAATGTTTTCACGCTACAATCATGAATATTCCGTATCGCCCTAACGGTTAAGTTATATAATGATCGTGCTAATTGTTATGTTATCTCTGAGCACCCATTTTATCGTGGAAAAAAGTACATTGTTAAAAAATTATGGAGATACTTTTAAGAAAAAGCGAAATAAAATAAAAATAACTCTTCTTTTTATCACGTGCATCAAACAAAATTTGATCTCAACGTAGGCTTTTCCAATTTTAACGTACAGGTATATCTTTGGTAGGTTCACGTAAAATTGTTGTTTTGCGATATGGCGTTTGACAATTTTCAAATTGTCATGATTAAAGTTTTTAATCAATACAGTTTGTGAAGACTCTACGAAAAACTTCTTAAAATCCTCCCAGAAACGGACGGAAACCTAAAGACACTATACGCATTCTCTCGAAGACTGTTAGGTACCTACTTGGAGGTAGGTTTACAAAAAAAAAGTTGTCTGGAACTGGGGTCAGACTATACCTTTACTTATGTATTTTTCGACTCTAAATTTGAATCTATTTTTTAGTTTTGCCTCTATCGCGTCAGGTTTTTGAGATATCCTAACCTAACAGGGCAAAGCACACGGTTTTTGGATATATTTGAGGTTATGTAGCTTTGCGAGCTTTTTCTCCAAAATGTGTGGGGTATTAAAGTACAAATGTTCCTCTTTAAAATACCGTTGAATTTGCTCAAATATCTTCTTTTTTTTTCGCCGAGATATCGAATTTTAAAAATTGTCTGTTAATATCACATATTTCCCAATACATTTAATTAGTACGGAAACCTTATGGTCATTATTTAAATTGGAATATATAAAAAGATATTTGAGCAAACTCAACGGCATTTTAAAGGTGAAGATTTTTACTTTAAAATCCCACACATGATTTTTTGAGAAAAAAAATCTCGAAGCTACATAACTTCGAACATGTCAAAAAAACGTGATATTTGCACTTTTAGTTTACGATATCTCAAAATCTTGACGCAATAGAGCAAAACTAAAAATAGATTCGAATTCAGCGTCGAAAAATATATAAGAAACGGATGGTCTAACCCCAGATCCAGTTAATTTTTTCTTTTTTGTAAACCTGTGTTATTGACCCAATTTTCTTTAACTCTTCAAACTTAGACTCTGTCTGTGGAAAATGTATGGTATTGAACTAGGCAGGATGGAAGAAAATACATTTCCATCAATTTAAAGAAAGTACTAGATTTCCGCATACGAGATTTTTCCATATATCCGAAAAATCGGATACGCTAGAATAATTTTGACTATGAATTAGAATTCTGCAGATGAAAATATATCAAAATGCTCTTTTTTGTTTTTTTTCCAGACCATAGTATTTGCTTGTTATCAATTTCATCAGTTTATTTCCACCATTCGTCACTGATACATACTTCCCCTTAATACGGTTCTATTAAAATCCTCGAATTTCTTGACTCTCGTAATATTGCATCTTGACAAAAATTCTTAAGGAATACCATTAAAATTTAAACAACGGTGAGGACGATATAACTTGAAAAGTAGTGGCGGCGATTTTTGAAAGTAAAAATATAAGCAAAACAGAAAAAAATAAAAACGACCTGCCTAGGTGTTTTCCTTTTTTCAAAAAATTAGTCATACTGAAATTCCGAACTGTATTCCAGATTTTTTCTTTTCTCTGTATAATAAGAAAGTAAGGCTAATCGAAAAATATCGAATCGTATCCATAATGCATTTACCTAAATTTTAACGATACGAGGTGTGGCTGTTAAACAACCGAACTGATGCTGCTACCAGCGCGCTGCGAGCGTGTCGCGACAAGTTTGATCAGAGCTGTGTCTGGTGATACTTTCACCACCCTGAGCTCACTGGACAAGACAGTGTGTCGCTCAGTTTGACTTTGTTTTCAAATGACAACAGTCTCAAATGACAACAGTCATTTGAAATAGTCTACCACCACCAGTGACCAGTGACGCGTCGAAAAGATGTTAAGTGTTCAGTTGGAGCAACGGGTTAATCTCAAGTTTCTTATTAAACTGGGAAAAACTTTTACAAAAGCTTATGCAATGCTAAAAGAAGTGTACGGGAATTAATGTTTATCCCGCACACAAGTTTTTGAATGGTTTAAACGATTTGAAGAGGGACGTGAAACGACCGAAGACGATCCGCGCCCCGGACAGCCCTCAACGTCAAAAACGGACGAAAATGTTGAAAAAACTGTTAAACTAATCCGTGAAGATCGTCGTCTAAGCATCTGAGGGCTTGCTGAAATAACAGGAATCGACAAAGAGAGTGTTCGCCAAATTTTGCATGAATCATTCAAAATGCGCAAATTTTGCGCAAAAATAGTTCCAAAATTCCTCACTCCCGAGCAAAAGGAATCAAGAATGAACATTTGCGCTGACATTCCAAACAACTGGACACTGATCCAGGCTTGTTAGGCACGGTGACAGTAAAAGGGACAATATTCGAAAGTGTGGAAGCGGTTAAAGCAAAAGCGATGGAGGTTCTGACAGAAGCGGACTTATAGCACTGCTTTCAACAATGGAAAAGTATGGAGCGGTGTAGAGATCGCCAAGGGGAGTAGATTGAAGGCGAGAAAGTTGTTACTGTAATTGGTAACGAATAAAAAGTGTTATGACAGCAGTTCGGTTATTTAATAGCCACACCTCGTATATACGAAAGTCATAGTCAAGTCAAGAACAATTATTTATCAACGAGAAACAGACTTGACACATTTAATTTATGCCGCAATATATTGTGCCCGATACATTTGTCGGGAAATAAGCGAGAAAATTGAATATTCTTGTTATTTCATATTGATCATGTACTCAATTTTACGTGAAAGAGAATTACAAATTGAAACACTCCAACAGAGCGTGATTGCGTTATAAAGTATGAATAACAAAACTTTATTTAATATTCCCCACAAATACCGTGATAGTGACTAACGCGGTCAGAGAAAAAGCTGGTGTTAATTGGTAGCTATATTCAAGGTCGATTAAACTTTGCCAGAAAAGTAATGTCTTGGAGTATTGCGTGGTTGGAAGTAATCTTTTTACGATGGGAGTTTGTTTATTAAGTTTAACCTACCGTAATTAACAAGTTTCGATGAAGCACAAAGGCTAAGAGAGGTCTCAAAAACCGGAATAGAAGAAATACTTTCGAAATAAAAAAAGTCAATTTTGTCACGTTTCCTATTAGTTCCGGGTTACTAAAAAGGCGAATTGCTAAGCACATTTATTAGGACGAATAGGATATGTATATAACACCATATTGAAAGATATATAACGCAAAATAGTACAAAATAGAAAATCCTGAGAAAAAATAGAAAATGAAAACATATTTTCGTTGCTGCAAAACATTTTTTTCGAATTTTTATTATTTTTTTTTTGTATTCAAATGATGCGTTTGAAAAACAAATGTTCAGTATCAAAGTTGTTGAGTTCAAACGATATATTCAACGGTGATTTAAAATTTGACCTTGGACTCAAATATCAAGGTCAACTGAAAGTCAACTTTATAGATGAATGGTACCGACGAAGAGTACGAATTTGAATATAAGAAACATGATCATTTACTTGATCTCAACGCGTTATTATTGGTTCATATCTTGAAGATCCGATTTTTAAGATAACAGGGAACGAGAGAAGTTTTCTCACAAGTATCAAGTCTTCCTCACAAAATTTGTGGTCGAAGAAAGCACCAGGGATCACAATGTTTTTTTCAAGTTAGCCCTGCCCCTTCTCTTATACACTTGTGTTCAAAAAGCTGCCTGGGAACTACGACGAAAGCATCCCAATTCGTGAAAAATAATTTTCCGACAAAAAAACTCATTTAGCGGATTCTGTATAACCAATCAAACCTATAAAATTAAGCGATAAATATCGACTAGATATTGTATACCTGTAAGTGTCGTTACGCTTTACATGTTTTAAAACACAAGCGTCTTGGCAGAAAATGAACCAAAACAGTTTTAAGTAAATAAAAGATAGATACGAATAATGTTCAGTTGCGGAAAGATAGAGCATTTTTTTGTCGCCTACATGATTTACTACTCTTAAATTTCTGTTTTTTTTTTTTAATACCACGAAATATAGAACTCAACCAGACAAGTGTTGTCTTCCTATGAAACTTTTTTCTTTTAAATAATTTACATACGTATTTACACTTACAATTAGCTAATTTAGAGAGATCGAGACTATACAAAGTCAGTATAAAATTGGGAATACTTAAATTGTAGTTAGATAAAAATACAAATAGATAAACTATATTTGTGAAACGGATTCAACTTCTCGCAAAAATACAACATAAATAGTTCATGTAAATGTATGGTCTTATAGCTGTATTAAGGACGTTCAATATCAATTAACAACACCGGCACACAAAAAAATATCTGAACCCGAGGTCTGACATGTCAATTCTTATGTATTTTGATGCGCTGAATACGAATTCCGATGTCTGTTTTGCTAATTGCTTGTTTGCCACAAAACCCCAATTTTGGGTCAAAATTGACCAAGAAAATAAAGTCTATTTCTTGTACCGCTTACTCCAGATTTATCGTATCTGGAGTATTTTTAACCGCTGAAAAGGGTTCAGTAGTCCAAATTTACTTCTGACGCTTCATTAACCCAAAAAAGTCCAATTTTGGACCAAAATTGACCGAAAAGATACCAAAGTCTATTTTTTGTACCGTTTACTCCAAATATATCGTTTTTCGGAGTATGTTCAACAGCTGAAAAGCATTTCATAGTCCATATTTACTTCTGACCCTTCATTAACCCAAAGAAAATCCAATTTTGGACCAAAATTGACCGAAAATATACCAAAGTCTATTTTTGTACTGTTTACTCCAAACATATCATTTCCGGAATATTCATTATTCAATTTCCTACAAAACCCCAATTTTGCGATACAATTTAGCAAACAAGACTTTTAAATCTATTCTGTTTACAATTTCTTTACGATGTATAATTTTCAAAGTAAGAATTAAATACATTGTTTATTTCGGTACGTTATAGAAGTGTAGTTTTATAAGAAATAGTTCTTAGTGGATGACTTCTTTACCAAACCGAAACAACCAGTGTAGATTCATTTTATATTTCTTTGTTTTTAAATAATCTAAAAGTTCTTCAATTCAGTAACTTGTTAATCTTTGGAAATTCATGCAAGGAATGAATAAGAGTTTTTCATCTTTCAAAATATATTTTTTTCACAATTACTTTGCATGTAATGAAAATTCTGTTTTTTCGTTTTTTCTTCTGTTTTATTTGTTTTAATAAATCATGTCTAAGAGAAGTTTTTTTTCAAAGTACAATTTTATGCTGGCTATTTAAACCGAGATTTAAACTTAACTTGACAGCAATGTTCTTCCTGCGCTGATTTTTTTCATCTCTGCGCAGTTATACGACTGGGAAATAATTTCAACTTATCACGTAAACCGGTCTGCAATCAACTCTAGCTTTTAACTTTTAGCTTTTAACTATATGTCGTATTTTAAGTCAAAAGCCTAAACCAAAATAGAAAGGTAAAGTACTTTGGATTTTTTTTGCTATTTTGACCCAAAGTTGGGATTTTTTGGTTACTAAAGTGTCACAAGTAAATACGGAATCCTTTTCAGCGGTTAAAAATACTCCGGAAACGATATATCTGCAGTAAATGGTACAAAAAATGGACTTTGATATTGTCTTGGACAATTTTGACCCAAAATTAGGGGTTTTGTGGAAAACTGGTGTGTGAGGGAGCAAAACGGACATCGGACTCATCAAAAGCTCATCGGACTCAGCGCATCAAAATACATAAGAACTGACATGTCAGACCTCTTTTTTTTGTGTGCCGGTGTAATTAAATTTTTGTTTTAGTATGTTTTATGCATCTGTTGCTCATTGCGAATTTATTCGCACGTAAACAGCGAACCAAGAATACATTTTTAATTTTTTATCTGAATAACGGGATAACATAAAAATTTGAGATTTGGTGTGCGTATTTTATGACAAAGGGATACCTTGGGGTAACATTTTTATTTTCCCTCTGCACCCGCATGGGGTTGAAATAAGCAACCCCTATCCATTTTTGTGTCATAACATATTTGTGTTCATTTTGTAGTGAGTTAATTTTTAACACCACAACAATATGCACGATATAACACAGTTCTTTATAAAACTATTTTACCTCTTTCTATTTCTTTAAATACGCTACGATTACACTGTCACACCGGAGTTGTCTGTGTACAGCGGCAAAAATACTTCGTGAACCCGTATATCCTCATTGCTCATCATTTCAGACAACTTTTTTAGTGGTATAGTGCGGTGGTTCTTCACTTTTCTGAAGACTTAAGATTGATAGAAGGGCAATTGCTCCGATAACGGATTCGTGTCTTCATTTTTATGAAGATTATTCAGCACATTGCTAAAGACTGAAGACAGATGGTGCAATTCTGATAGTGGAAACCATGTAAAGCACAGCTCGTAAACACAAACTCTTCATTTTTATGAAGATTCCTCAGCACATTGCTGAAGACTGAAGAAAGATGGTGCAATTCTGATGACGGATCCGTGTTCAGCGGGAAAAAGTACTTCGGAAACCATGTATCACACGTAAAGCACGGCTCGTAAGTACAAAGTCTTCATTTTTATGAAGATTCATCTGCATTTTGCTGAATATTCAAGGGCGATGGAGCGATTATAATTCCGGATTCGTGTTCAGTGGGAAAAAATACTTCGGAAACCTTGTATCACACACGTAAAGCACGACTCGTAAGCACAAAATCTTCCTTCTGTGAAGATTCTTCAGCACACTGCTGAATATGAAGAAAGATGATGTAATTCTGACGGCGGATTCGTGTTCAGTGGGAAAAAATACTTCGGAAACCTTGTATCACACACGTAAAGCACGACTCGTAAGCACAAAGTCTTCATTTTATGAAGATTCTTCAGCACACTGCTGAAGATGAAGAAAGATGATGCAATTCTGACGGCGGATTCGTGTTCAGCGGGAAAAAATGCTTGGAAACCATGTATCGCACGTATAGCATGGCTCGTAAGCACAAAGTCGTCTTTTGAAGATTCATGAAGATTCATCGGCATTTTGCTAAATATTCAAGGGTGATGGAGCGATTCTGATACCGGATTCGTGTTCAGTGGGAAGTCTTCATTTTTAGGAAGATTCATCGGCATTTTGCTGAATATTAAAGGGTGATGGAGCGATTCTGATACCGGATTCGTGTTCAGAGGAAAAAAGCTGAATTACTTCTGAAACCATATCGCATGTACATTTCAGACAACTTTTTTTGTGTGTGACGGTGTTATTAAAAAAATTTTTTACCCATTTTTTTCGAACGCGTAGTGTGGTCACTAATGTTTTTAATGGCACTTTACAAAGGATTTGACAAGTGTCCAATGTAAATTAGTAAAGTTGAGTTGTGTGTAGTTCAATTAAATTTTTTGTGTCATTGCAATTTTTTAAGAAAATGAATAACGCGTTTGAACTACACACATTTAACTTACTAACTTACCCCTGACAAATGTCAAATACCTAGTAAAGTAACTGTGCGTTTTTATTAATTCAAATTCACTGTAATTAATTAAATAGGATAATAGAGTTTTTTTCCTTGTTAACCGTTGCATATTCGATAAAATAGAAAGTAGTAAATAAGTTTTTAAAAGAACTGTGCTAGATCGTGCATATTTTGTAGTGACAACAATTAACCCACAAAAATGTTATGACACAAAAATAAATATAGGTTGCCTGTTTCGACCCCAGAAGAAAACTGCACTAAGGGTGCAGAAGAAAACTAACAATGTTACCTCAAGATTTTTCACCATACCTAATTCTGGGACACCCTGTTATGAACTATAAAACATAAACTAATAATAATACATAAACAACTTATAATATGTATAAGCAGTATGTTGTGTCTGAACTCTACTGCAACCTTTTTTTAGTCTTGCAATTTCGACCTGTAGCTGCAGCAAAAAAAAAAATGCATGATACACTATAATTTTGAGAGAGTGAGAACATTATAGTAAATTTTTGCTACGGCAAACCAAAAATTGAACAACTGACATTTTCGTAAAACAGTATTGATTTTTCTATATAATAACACAGGTTTACAAAAAAAACTTGTCTGGATTTGGGGTCAGACCCGTTTTTATGTATTTTTCGACGCTGAATTCGAATCTATTTTGTTTGTGTATATGTGTATATTTAGTTTTGCTCTATCACGTTAGGATTTTGAGATATTCTGTCCTAAAAGTGTAAAAATACGGTTTTTTTGACATATTTGAGGTTATGTAGCTTCGATAATTTTTTTCTCAAAAAATGTGAGATGTGTGGGATCTTAAAGTACGAATCTTCTCCTTTTAAAATGTTGAGTTTGCTCAAATATCTTTTTTTTTAGCCGTGACATTGCAATTGTCAGCAATTGTCAAGCCGTGCATGGCCATTTTAATTTTGGGAAACAAAATGTTCCTATAAAATTAAAATTAAAATGGCCATAACTTTTTGAAAAAAAAATATTTTGCAACAAATCGAAAAACGTCTCCTTATATTTGTTTCTAGATTATGAAAAAAAAAATACTGCAAATATCCCACAGAGCGTTACTGAGAACCCAGGGAGTGCTCCAGTGTTTTTGAAAATTTTTTCGCAAACTTTGCTGACGATTTTTTCACTATAAATCCTTTCTGTAAGAGGTGTATAGTCATCACCTAAAAAGTGAAGTGGGTCCCATGCGTCGTTTTCAAGATATGGCTAACTGAAATATCACGCACCGCCACTGAACTGAAATATATGATGTGATATATGATATGATATATGAAACGAAATTTTCAGAATTCGATATCTCGGCAAAAAAAAGATATTTGAGCAAACTCAATGGCATTTTAAAGAGGAAGATCTGTACTTTAAGATCCCATACATGTTTTTTTTTGAGAAAAAAATCTCGAAGCTACATAACCTCAAATATGTCAAAAAACGTGTTTTTTTGAACTTTTAGGTCGGAATATCTCAAAATCCTCACGGGATAGAGCAAAACTAAAGATACATTCGAATTCAGCGTAAAAAGATACATACGAAATATATAGTCTGACCCCAGATCCAAACAACTTTTTTTTGTAAACCTGTGTAATGAATTCCCTATGAAAATATTAAATTAATTATTTACTATGGAAATATAAAATCCACAATGATCACTCTTCATTGCTTGCAGTGCTCTACAACCTAGCATGAAGTATATTTCCAATTGAAAAAGAAATGTTTGAAGTGTCTTTGGTTGTAAAAACTGTTGTGTCGGCGAATTTGTAATTATTTCCAAGAATGAAAGTAAATACATGTTTTGTTCGTGATTTTTACGAATTTTCTCAATTTTAAAATGCTGTCAGTTCAGATATACACGGTGGAGACTTTAACTGGAATATATTCGCTAGCGGGGTGGTGAATGATTTTTTCAAAAAAATTCCCGAGACACGTCAACTCTTAAATGTATTTACCTACATTTTGCAAGTAATATGAAAAATATAGCCCTTCAGGGGTGGCTGAAACCACCCTCGACATGATTTTTTCAAATGCAACCCTCTGGCTTGTGACCCCTCATTGTAAAGCTGGTGGAAAGAGGAATCCAACGCACTGATCAAATTTTAATTTTTAGTATGTTTGTAGGGTTGCATACAATTAAAACAATTTAAAAATTAAATTTATTTTCAACGTAACAATTGGTCAAAATGTGCACCATTCACTTGTTGGCAGCATCCCAGTCTATGGTAGGTTTCGTCCCTTATATTATGCAACATTTGCGGTGTTATTTTTCCGATTTCCTCTCTTATCATTTCCTGCAGATCTGCTATGTTGTTGGGTCTCTGAATGTAAACCCTACTTTTAAGATGTCCCCACAAAAAGAAATTCAGTGGTGTAAGATCTGGAGATCTTGCTGGCCACTCAATATTACCTCGCCTCCCAATCCACCTACCGGGAAAAATTCTGTCCAGATACTGACGAACAATGGCAGCATAGTGTGGTGGGGCCCCATCTTGCTGAAACCATAACCTCTCGTCGGTCAAGTTAGGGTTTAAGGGATTTGGAAATAAATGACATAGCACTGGCATTAGTTCGTGCTGGAGTAAACGCAAGTATCTTGCTCCATTAAGAGTGTCATCAAAGAAAAATGGTCCTACAATTCTATCTTGTATTATTCCGGCCCACACATTAGTTTTCTGTGGGTGCTGAGTATGAAGTTCCCTCATCCAATGGGGGTTCTCTTCAGCCCAGTAACGACAATTTTGGCGATTTACGTACCCATTTAATGTAAAAGTAGCCTCGTCAGAGAAAAACTATCCACTCTAAAGATAACTGGTTTTGATCAATACAAGTCATCAATAAATCGCAAAATTCCACTCGTCGATCTGGATCATCTTCAAGTAGCTCTTGAACAGCTTACATTTTATATGGGCGTTTTTTCTCATATTTAAGTATTTTTAAAACTGTTTTGTGGTTAAGATTACTATCACGGGCCAGTTGACGGGCTGGAGTGATTGGATTTTCTTCTAGAGCAAGCAACAAATTCAACTTCGTGTCGTCATCAACAACAGCCTGCCTCTTACTCGGTACTTTCCTGACATGACCCATCTCTCGATATTGTGCCTCAATTTTACTAATGGTACCTTGATTTAGTGGTGGCAAGTCAGGATGCGTTTCTCGAAACAAGCGAACAACTTCGCATTGAGTTCGCGCCCTATCACCATATCCAATCATCATCAAAATTTCGATTTTTAGTGATTCAGTTAAATAAGACATTTTCACCAATTTGAATTAACACTTCGTTTCAAACTCTGAATACAGCATACAAACTAAATTACTCTTTGCGGCCGTGTAAAAACACTAGCAAAAAATAACAAATATCCGTTGTGGCAAAAAATTGCTTGGAATTTTTTGTGGGGACATATGAAAAGTAAGGTTTACATTCCAAAACTAAACAACACACATTCTGAGTACGAAATTGTTGCGTTAAAAATAAATTAAACTATAAAATTACGTTTTAATTGTATGCAACCCTACAAACATACTAAAAATTAAAATTTGATCAGTGCGTTGGATTCCTCTTTCCACCAGCTTTACAATGAGGGGTCACAAGCCATAGGGTTGCATTTGAAAAAATCATGTCGAGGGTGGTTTCAGCCACCCCTGAAGGGCTATATTTTTCACATTACTTGCAAAATGTAGGTAAATACATTTAAAAGTTGACGTGTCTCGGGAATTTTTTTTAAAAAAATCATTCACCACCCCCGCCAGCGAATATATTCCAGTTAAAGTCTCCACCGTGTATACATGAGTATACGTTTAGCTCCCGCTAAAAGTAAGTTTCTGTCTTAATTTATCTACCTTATTACTAGAGAAAGACTCCATTTCGAAATTACTTTTTTCACCCTGTGTGCATCCTCACTGACGCGAATGCTCTATTTTTCCACACAGCGCATTAAACTCCAAGATCGTTAAAAACATTTTTTCTTAGTGTACACTTACACACACATAAACATCCATAATAAATTTCGTATTATGTACAGAGATTGGGATCTAGGCCGTGCCATAGGCCTTCAGATCGACAAAATAAAATGATACATATCGCACTTAGGGAAAGATAGAGAGAGAGAGAGAGAGTCTATCGGACGAATAGAGTTTCTTTGAGCGTTATCCCAGCAACAGTCTACATCACTATTTTTTTTATCACACGCGCATCTCACTCATGGCCGCCTGAGGTAACCGGATGTTTCCCTTGCCGGAGTTGTGATGAGAAGACAACAGGGGTTGCGTTTCGGGGCTCCTGGCCCTCGGAGGGGGCGGCGGCTTGGGTACGTTCAGCGGCATCGTCGCGTTGCCGTTCGGAGGTTGCACGTAGCCTTGTTGTTGCATCTCCGCTATGACGCACGCGGTGTTGTTCATCAGGGTGGTGTTCTTCGGCAACGTCATGCACCCCTGGTGGACCTGGTAGTTCTGGAGGTTCTGCATGTGCATGGAGGCGTTCTTCGGAAGGGTCATGCAGTTCTGCATCATAACGTTGGAACTCGGCGGCGGAGCCTTGAGCGTGTTGGCGATGCTCGACGGGCAGAGGTGTTGCTGCATTTTGTTCAGGTTGTGGGCGTCCTGTTGCGCGTGTGCGGCTATGATCATCGCCGACGTGTCCTGCTCCACGTCTACTATAACGTTCGAGCTCTGCGAGTGACCCAGGTGGTAGTGCTGGTGCTTGGATATGGTCTCGAAAGTCGCCTGGTTCCGACTCTGCTGCTGCTGAAGGTTCTTTACCTCCATCCTCGTCTTGTCTCTCTGGTAGTAAACCCCAGCGAATATCAGCACGTTGAGGATGAGCAGCGAGCAGCCAATGGCGATGGTCACGCTCAATGCGGTGCTGTAGGCGGCGTAACCCGCCGCCTCCAGGCTGGCCAGCGTGTCGGTGGAGCTGTTCTGGTTCTGGAACAGTTGGGGATTGTAGTTGCCCGCGGAGACGACGTTCACGCAGGTGGTAACGATCGTGTCCATCGTCGTCGGAGTGTCCAGGTTGGCGAGGCTGGAGTTGGGCCTCCTCCTGAACAGTTCCATCGTGGGGTCATAGTAGCTCACGCGCGACAATGGATCCGGGCGAACGGCGCCGTCGTATAGGTCGGCGTTGTTGTGGTTACGGAAGAGGTTGTGCCTGGCGACGACGTCCTCCATGCCGGCGCGGTGCAGCTCTGGGATGAGGCGCAACCACACGCTCAGCTGGTGAGCGCGGAAGTGGTTCTTCATGCGCGGTTTCATACCTGAAACGAAAAAGAAATCTGTATACTCTTCCGCATACAAAATGATTATATTAACCCATTAACGTCCAAATGGACACAATTTTTCGTCCTTTTTGGAGCGTCAATCTCGAAGGGAAATTAATGAATTCACTCAATAAAAACCACTTATCATAATGTTTTCGTATGTGGTCTTTCGATTTCCGGGGTCAGAATTGTGATTAAATGCTCTAGAAAAAAAAATATGGCTGACTTTATGGAGAAAAGTACTGAATATTTGGGGATTTTTTTATATATATATATTTTTTTTAATTCAAAAGTTCTATAACCTACTCCGGATTGTGGAGTTGATAGGTGGAGGAAATATGTGTTGGAGTTGAAATGATAGGATTTTTTTGCCGACCTCAAGTGACTCTAATCTTTTCAAAATGACGGTCATTGCATAAAAACTCATAATATATGAATTTTTCTCTAGTATTAACGAGAAAATAATGTTATTGTGAGTTTTTCTTGATCCATAGTCATTTTTCTCAATCAAAACAATATTACAGAATATATTTGACTAAATTTTCAATTTTCAATGATGGCGGATTCCAAATGGCGGCCGGATTTCTCAAGAAATAGCGCGTTTTTCTCTATAAAAAGTATATAGGAGTTTGTAATTATACTTTTCCTATGTCATTTCATGTTTTAGTAACATTTTGAGTTATTCCTGGTGAAAAAAGTCTGAAATCCAAGATGGCGGATTCAATATGGCGGACATCATTCTTGAAAATTCAAAATTTGAAAACGGAAAAATTACAGTCATATTTTAAGTAGAATTCTGATGGAAAATGTCCTCTCAATCTTTTTCATAAAAATGCCTTCTATCTGAGTAAAAAATTATTTGTCATTCTAACCTCAAAACGAGGTTTTTTTTCCGGTGTTGAGGTTCTCATGATGAAATCATGAGAATTATATATTATATATGTAATTTTTCCGTTTTCAAATTTTGAATTTTCAAGAATGATGTCCGCCATATTGAATCCGCCATCTTGGATTTCAGACTTTTTTCACCAGGAATAACTCAAAATGTTACTAAAACATGAAATTACATAGGAAAAGTATAATTACAAACTCCTATTTACTTTTTTATAGAGAAAAACGCGCTATTTCTTGAGAAATCCGGCCGCCATTTGGAATCCGCCATCATTGAAAATTGAAAATTTGGTCAAATAAATATATTTGACCAAAAATTACAGAATACTGTAGTATTGTTTTAATTGAGGAAAATGACTATGGATCAAGAAAAACTCATAATAACATTATTTTCTCGTTAATACAGAGAAAAATTCATATTTCATGAGATTATATGCAATGTCCGCCATTTTGAAAAGATTAGAGTCAGTTGAGGTCGGCAAAAAAATCCTATCATCAAGTCCAACAATAACATGCCTGTGTTTTTGAAAATTTCATGAAGTAAACAATTCTTGAAACTTTAAACGCGTTTTCTTCGAAAACATGCTTTTCAAACTGGTGGGCTACTGAGGTGTAAAAAAAGTAACTATTAGTTACTCGAATACGCCTTACTTGTCCGGATCCGAACTAACGATTACAAAAATGAGCGACGCTATAGTGATACGAGTACTTGAATTTATCTTTTATAAAATATAAATAAAAATTAGAATACAAGCATATGAGAGCATATACAGGTAATATGTATTTATCACATTTTCTAAACACCGCTAATACCACCGATTATAAGTAACTAATAAATGGTACAAAGCTAATAGTAATTAATAAATGGTACAAAGCTAATACCTAATATGTAATCATACAGAATCAATATTTTTTACTCAAAATGGCCTATGTAAGGTGCTTTTGTCTCCTTTTTCCATTTTTGACGTTGGTTTTTGCATACAACCCCTAGAAAAGACATTTTTTTAAATGTTTTAGTAATTAGTAACTTAATAAAAAGTAACAGTAATTTTGTTAATACATTTTAAAAAATTTTGAGACAAAAATTGAGATAGTATAGGGGTTGATATTTTACATTTTAGGGGTCATAAGTAAAAACGGAATTTATAAATGGAGAGAGCAGACCTAAAATCCACATATCCATTTGAACCCCCCAACATTAATTTCTTCCTTTCTGTCCAAAACCTATCCCTTCATCCCCTAAATATACCCTCCGGAGAGGGTGAGTAAAATTAATTTGCATATATATGATTATTTTACCTTCATAGAAAACTGATCCATTATTTTAAATTCCCCGTGAACTCTTTCCTACATACAGTAAAATTAAAAAAAAAATTGTTAAAAATTTGCCATATATTAGGGGTTGATTTTGTATTTTCTAGGGATTGTATGTAAAGACGAACTTCAAAAATGGAAAAAGGAGACAAAAGTACCTTACATAGGTCATTTTGAGTCCAAAAATATTGATTTTTTATTTAAAAATATGAATCTATCCATAATGTGTCGATTGAGCGTAAGTGGTTTAAGAAACAGCAGTTTAAATCTATATTCCATATATTTTAATAGGAAAATCTAGTTTAATAGCTCAAATTCTATAAAATCCAATAGGTATTTTACGTTGGTCTCGGGGGGCAAAAAAATACCATTTTTTTTAAACATTGTTCTTTGTGTTACTAATTTCCATCTGCATAATAATTATTCAGATATTTTGTTCTACAGACACACACAACGAAATGATTTGAAAATATTAATATATTACTAGGTATGAAATGAGAAAGATTCCTCGCTCTTCATCATACTGAGCCAAAAGCCGCAGACCCAGATTTCGATCTTATTAAATTTCATCATTGTAAAGTATTTGACGAGTGACAAAGAATGAGAGTGTCAGTTGTACCTTGACCAAGAGAGCATACTGTGACGTTACCTTCGTCACAGCCTTCGTCGTCGTCGATATCGCCATCTAGTACGTTTTAATGGGTCTAGATATATTTTGGAGATCCAACAAAGTAGGAAACTTCCAAATCTCCGGATTTGTGGCTTATGGTGTCAGATGACGAGGAATGAGAATGCTTTAGGAATAATATTTAGTAGTTGCCGACCTTGTCAGACCTCCAAAATAGACTGCTGGCCACTCGAACTTACACATAGGAGTTTTAGGCAATATTTAAAGTTCAATATTTTTAACAGGAATGCAAATTTTTGAACGCGGCTTGCAAATTTTAAGAGCTAGTTTTTTCGGATTAAGCTGCATGACGTATATTTACGTAGGACCATAGGTTTATTATATACGGGGTGATCAATGAAGTCATGCAAAAAATCAAAAAGTTTGTATGAGTGAAATTTCCGCAAAAAATTTTTTTGGTCGTTGCAATATGGTTATTTACTAAGGTAACATCAATATCTCTAGACGTTTTTGTCAGTTTTTGGATTAAGGCCCTTAGGCTTTGTACACACTACTCAACATAAAATTTGGGTAGCAACATTTTTAAAATGCTATAACTTCACATTGGATTGACGGTTCTTGATGATTTTTACGGATTTGTAATCTTTATTTCACGTAGATTTTCTCTGGTCTAAGCATTTTATTTGAGGGTTGAAATTTACACATTATACCGGGTCGATAATATACAAAAACGTAGCGACAAGAACACGTTTATTATTTTCCTCCAAATATCGCTGATTTGGCTTTCTCCAAACTAACATTCGGCCATCGGAGTAGATAAGCAAAGCGGGTTCTAGAGCGGAAGTGAGCTGTCAAACTCTGGATGGCATGTATCCATCCGAAGCAACCATCCAGTAGAGGGTCTGTACGAAGAAGTGACGTCACAAGTCGTCTGCACGAAGAAGTCGTCGTCAATGACTAGAGGGTGTGCATATTTGCAATAAGTCTGGGAAAAAAAGTCTGGGAATATGCGGGGATCGAACCCGCAACCTCGCGGCTGGAGGCGTACGCCTGAAGCCACTGTGCTATCCGCTAGATAGATTATAGTAGGATTTAATGTATAATATTATGTCGGAGAGAGAGAGATATTGGGACTAAATAAAATTCCGTCGTCTACGCTCGCTACTACCATCGCCACCTATAGATAATCGGTGTCCGCGTTCCGAACTACGCTAGCTCGAGCAGGCCGCGGAGAGAGGAGAGAGATATTGGGACTTTAAATAAAATTCCGTCGTCTACGCTCGCTACTACCATCGCCACCTATAGATAATCGGTGTCCGCGTTCCGAACTACGCTAGCTCGAGTAGGCCGCGGAGAGAGAGAGAGAAATTGGGACTTTAAATAAAATTCCGTCGCCTACGCTCGCTACTACCATCGCCACCTATAGATAATCGGTGTCCGCGTTCCGAACTACGCTAGCTCGAGCAGGCCGTGGAGAGAGAGAGAGTATTGGGACTTTAAATAAAATTCCGTCGTCTACGCTCGCTACTACCATCGCCACCTATAGATAATCGGTGTCCGCGTTCCGAACTACGCTAGCTCGAGCAGGCCGCGGAGAGAGAGAGATATTGGGACTTTAAATCGTCGTCTACGCTCGCTACTACCATCGCCACCTATAGATAACACAGGGGAACAAAAAAAATATTTTTTTTTGGTGCCTAGGATTTTAGACCTGATTTTAACTATATTTGGGAAGCTAAATCTATAGGTGCAATCCGTTTTTCTCTATCAGCTCTACTTTTTTAGATACATAAATTTATCTACATATCTGGTTTCTATGCAGTTTATTGGTTTCTGAGAGTTCTAAAATGATTTTTATAATCATTAATGTAGGTGCAATTGTTTTATTGTCAGTCTGTAAATGAGTAAATTCCAGGTAAATCTATAAATAGTGGAAACATTGCCTCCCAGGTACCTGAACTGACCCTTTTATACCCCTAACTCAGGTAAGTCTCGTCAGTTTGTGCCTTCTTGCTAAAGAGAGATCGAATTCGGCGTGTTATTTTCTGTTAAGAAAAGAGTGTTGTGTTATTGAACAGAATTAAAATGAGTTCAGCGTCCAGTTCAAGAAGAAGTTGTGTCAATCAACCTGATGTGTTTTGTTATATATGCGGAGAATACATGTTCCAACAAAACAGACGAGCTATTACTGACTTTTGTGAAGCAAGCATATTTGGCATACTTTGGAGTTCAAGCTTGGTGATCAGGACAAAACGTGGGCCCCGCATCTTGTATGTAAAACTTGCACAGAGCAATTACGGCAGTGGACTACCGGCAAAAGAAAATGTTTGAAATTCGGCGTACCAATGGTTTGGAGAGACCAAAACCACTTCGATGATTGCTATTTCTGTTTAGCAAATATTAATGGAATCAATCGGCCATAAATGGACCTATACCCAATTTAGACTCGGCAATACGCCCTATCCTGCACTCAGATGAAATACCGATTCCGAACATTTCATGAGCTACCAGATATCTCTGATAACGAACATTGTCCCTCTGATCGCTCTTCCGATGCTAATGAAACTAACAGTGACTATGAGGGGACGTCTTCAGTTCCTCAACGCTTGAATCAAAACGAATTAAATGATCTCACCAGGGATCTCAATTTATCGAAAAAAGCTGCTGAAGTACTGGCTTCTAGTTAAACGACAAAAATTTACTGGAACAAGAACCAAAATTGCCTTTTACAAGAAGAAAAAGATCTGCTACCATTCTTTTCTCAAGAAGACAATCTTGTATTTTGTCACGAAATTAGGGGACTCATGAAAGAAATGGGACTTTCTGAATATATTCCAGATGATTGGCGCCTATTTATTGACAGTTCAAAGCGAAGTTTAAAATGTGTCCTTCTACAATGGGAATAAATATGGTTCAATACCGTTAGCTCACTCAACGAAACTGAAAGAAGAATATAACACAATAGCTTTAGTCTTGCAGAAGATAAAGTATCACGAACATCAATGGTTGATATGTGTAGACTTAAAATGGTGAACTTTCTTCTTGGGCAGCAAAGTGGTTACACAAAATATCCGTGTTTCTTGTGGGATAGTAGGGACAAAACACACCACTGGGTTAGAAAAGATTGGCCTCTGGAGAGAAAACATGGACGTTGGGGAAAAGAATGTCATTAACGACGCTTTGGTTGAAAGAGAAAAAATCATTCTTCCTCCGTTACACACTAAAGGCTTAATTGAAAGCAATTTGTAAAAGCTCTTGATAAGGATGGGCCTTATTTGAATATATAGGGGTAAAAATGCCTCAGTTGAGCACAGAAAAACTCAAAGCAGGGATATTTGACGGCCCAAAATAAGACAATTAATTAAAGATCTGCCTTGAGAAATTCAATGAATGAAGTTGAACGAGAAGCTTGGACATCATTTGTTGCAGTTGTAGAAAATTTTATAGGCAAACATAAAGCTGAAAACTATGTTGAAATTGTTAACAAGATGCTGAACAGCTTTAAATCATTAGGGTGCAATATGAGTATAAAAGTACACTATCTAGACAGCCACTTGGACCGGTTTCAGAAAATTTAGGAGACATGAGGAGGAACAAGGTGAAAATTTCACAAGGCGCCAAGGAAGATGGACATCCACATGGATGGCAGATTACTGCTGGAGTTTAAAGAGGGGACTGTTTGAAAAAACATTCAAAGAATGTCGCAAAAAGAAGTTTTAGAAGTGACTATATTTGATTTCTTTAATGTTTTTTTTGTTTGTAAGTTTGACTTAAGATTGTATTTGGTATAAATAAAATAAAAAAATTCGAATCTACTTTTGTTTATTACACTTGAGATTTGAGTTAAAATCATAGAACTCATATTTCTCTAAAATTGTATATCTTAAAAACTGGAGCTGATAGGGAAAAATGAATACGATATTTGAATTCAGGACATCAAACTGATATAGAATCAGTTCAAAAACCCTCGGCACCAAAACAGCTGTTCCCCAGTGTAATCGGTGTCCGCGTTCCGAACTACGCTGGCTCGAGCAGGCCGATGTGCAGACGCGAGGTTGCGGGTTCGATCCCCGCATATTCCCAGACTTTTTTCTCAGACTTATTGCAAATATGCACACCCTCTAGTCATTGACGACGACTTCTTCGTGCAGACGACTTGTGACGTCACTTCTTCGTGCAACCCCCTACTGGATGGTTGCTTCGGATGGATACATGCCATCCAGAGTTTGACAGCTCACTTCCGCTCTAGAACCCGCTTTGCTTATCTACTCATCGGAGTGAAACAAATTAAATCTTGTTTCTTCAGTAAATAAACAATGGCTCCACTCTGCATTACCCCAATTCGCATGCCGATTTGCCAATGCCCGCCTATTCGATCTATGGTGCACACATTTTGCTCTGCGACGGGCTCTATAATTTAAAATGTTTGCCATTATTTAAGTTTTTGTAAAAATAAATTCTCACCTCAAGTTGTTTTTATTTAATGTTTTTCTCACTGTTCTGTCCGAAACTCTCACTCCAGTTTGTTGTCTTAAAGAGTCATTTATTTTTCTAGAGTTCTTTGTTCTATTCTGCATAGTTTCTCTCATTAAAATTATTTCGGTTCTTTGGTTTATTTTTTTTTGTATGTCCACCCCCATGCCCATAATTATGATCACCAGGAGTTTCGACGCGGCGCTTCAAATTATAAATTGTCTTTCGGCTGACATTGTAAATGTGCGCAATTTGCTCTTTTGACATTCCTTCGTTAAGAAGTCGAATGCAATTTTCCCTTTCTGCCGTGGTTAAACGCCTCATATTAATTAAAATTTACAAAATTATAACATTGAAATGTGTCAGATTATTTCTAGAATAATGTTAACAGTTTTTAATTCCATAGCAACAAATTTGTTTTTCCAATGCCTACTTTGAAATTGACGCGTCGCGTAGAAATTACACCCGATCATAATTATGGGCATGGGGGTGGACAAAGAACTCTGTAAAACTGAATGATTCTTTGAGACAACAAACTGGGGGTGTGAGTTTCGGACAGAACAGTGAGAAGAAAGTTAAATAAAAACAACTTGAGGTGAGAATTTATTTTTACAAAAAACTTAAATAATGCCAAACCTTAGAGCGTTACACTTACACTACGTTTTTGTTTATTATCGACCCGGTATAATGTGTAAATTTCAACCCTCAAAAAAATGTTTAGACCAGAGAAAATCTACGTGAAATAAAGATTCCAAATCCGCAAAAACCATCAAGAACCGTCAATCCAATGTCAAGTTATAGCATTTTAAATTATATTTTGCTACCCAAATTTTAAGTTGAGTAGTGTGTACAAAGCATAAGGGCCTTAATCCAAAAACTGACAAAAACGTCTAGAGATATTGATGTTACCTTAGTAACGAACCATATTGCAACGACCAAAAACATTTTTTTTCGGAAATTTCACTCGTACAAACTTTTTGATTTTTGCATGACCTCATTGATCACCTAAATAATAAACCTATGGTCCTACGATAAATACTACGTCATGCAGCTTAATCCGAAAAAAACTAGCTCCTAAAATTTGCAAGCCGCGTTCAAAAATTTGCATTCCTGTTAAAAATATTTAACTTTGAATTTTGCCTAAAAGTCTCTATGTGTAAGTTCGAGTGGCCAGCACTTTATGTCTGTGCCAGTAAAACGCACTATAGATCGATATTGCGAAGGTCACAGTATTAATATAGGTACTTCGAAAGTGAGTTATTGTGAATTATTATGGTTCCTATTATACATCTACTCAATTATGAGGAATTAAACTAAACTGGTCGTCAAAATTAGCGTAACACTTTTTAGGTCAGCGCCGTGTGCATTCTATTCTATCCTCTAATCACTTTGATAATTAAAATATTAATTAAACTCAAAGACATGTGTATAGAGAATGCTGGTATGTTTGGAAAGGGGATGAAGAAAGGAAGTGAAAGGATAATCATAAAATATAGTATGTTCTATCAAAAATAATCGACTTAATAAAGGGCAAAGTTGGTAAAATTTAAACATCTATTTTGAGCATCCTGTACATAATTACGTAAACCTAGAAATAACAAAAAACCATGCATACTCACTGGTAAAAAAAGTTTTACCACAGCGAATTGTTTGTAGGGGTGTGGATTTTTTTAAATTAATTGTGTAAAACTATTTTTATAAAAGACATTATAAAAACGTAAATTACTTCTAATGCAAAATTGATTCTTTGTAGTCAAACAAAAGTAACGATGAAAAACACACGCTTTTAGGAATGAATTGCTATACGTAAAACTAATGGAGATACATGTATGTATTTAGTTCCCAATGAAGTCTGTGTGGATATCGGGTTAAGTAAACTTCAAACGAAAATCTACAAACTCTTATTTGATCAAACGTTTCAACGATGAGAAGATAATTTAAACTGTTTTGTCCCTAGGGTAAACTTGTTTCAAAGTAATCCAATTCAAAACCTGACAAACCGGAACACTTTCAAGGTAAATCTAGTAGTATATTATAAAGTATTCCTATAGTTTGGTATATTACATAGTAGCCGTGTTGTTTGTCGTATTCTCTTATATTCATATTTATTCTCGTATAACATATGTTATGACTGTTTTACACACTAAATTGTAGAATTTAGAACTTGCTCTAATTTTAGGGATATTTAGTATATTTTTACATTTATTTCATTGTACCAACCTAATAATGAGATAAGCGGACAAATAAATTTCTCTTAGGGACAAACCTGTGATAACTTAGGTTTTAGTCATTTGAGAGTTGGCAGTGTTGAAGTTGGCCAATAAATCGTTACAAATATTGCAAAGTGTAAACAGTTACTAAAATAGGACAATTTATTGAAAAATAAATTGTACAATTTATTGTGCAATAAATTGGTATATGTAAAACAGTCTATATATTTTTTTATTTATTTATTTCAAAATACATCCATTTTTAAAGTGCTGACATGAGATATTTTGCAACGGTTGGTTTATTAAAAATTATAATAGAATATATATCTATAATATTGTAAAACCATAAACGTGCCATCAAATATTATGACATTATTTTATACACTGACCCATTGACTTTTTTAAAAGTTTACTGACATTTCCAAAAAAAATGATATACAGGGTGATGTTATCGGCTCTGAGAGCAACATTAAAAAATCTGAGTCCGTTCCTGGAATTTTTCCAAAGTAAATTATGCTTTTTATTGGACCAAAAGTATATAATATTTGTACCAAATTTTATTCAAATATGTGTAGTGGTTCCAAAAATATGGCGGGCTAAAGTTTTAGTTAAAATTCATAGAACACCCCGTATCTCAGAAACGGCTAGCAATAAAGGGTAAGTCTGGGGTGTTTTGATCCCACTACACTATGTCCCTTTAAATCTGGGACACCCTGTATATATTGTTTTAGCGTTGCTGCTTCGAAATTCTCGGAATTGTGACTATAACATCTTGACGCCCATTTTGTTTTTAAAATTCGCGTCTTGAAGCGTACTTTAGAATTTCGAAGCGCCAACGCTAAAACAATACATCCGCGTCAGAAAAGATAGTCGCATAGAAAACGTTATAAAACTGACAAAAATTAATAGTTTTCAAAATCTCAAAAAGTCTCGCAAACTTGAGGAGATTTATGATTTTTCTAGCCCAACTCGGTTAATATCGTGCAATAAACAAAGAAATGGCGTCATTGTTGGTGAATCATCGAGCTGAATTTTTTTTGTAAGTTGCTACAAGAAATTTCATGATCATAGTCGCCCTCCTTTCGAAGTAAAAAAATAGTGAAAAAAAACACTTTTTCAACTTCAGCAGTCATTTGCAAGTTAACAATAGCACTTGGAGACTTCGGGTTGGGCTTAAAATTTTGGAAATCCAAATTCTTAAATGCATATGCTATATAAAATATGCCAAGGAACGAGGATATAAGTGAAAATGTGAAACAAATACGTTTTTTTCTTAACAAATTGTTAATTTAAAAAATTGGGGACGGTTTCAGCTGTACAGACACCGCGCCTCCGTCAAAACTAGCCCTATATGTTTCAAGAACACTTTTTGATGATTTTACCTCCCTGCCGACTGACGCCATTTTTGATGTTAAGAATACACTATAATGTGTTGTATTTAAACCGACTGCAACCGAATCCGCAGCTAATCGACTCAAAAAACAATTTCGTATGGTAGTACAGTCTACTGTAATTTCCACTTTTTTTCGTATGCCGATGTAATCTAATAAATTAAATATCCTTCCATTTTTTTCCAGTGATGTGACAAATTTCTTTTACCGAAATTCTCGACCCGATTTTAAGGGCCCAAGTAAACGAGGTGACCCGACTAAAGTGATTACAAGTTAGTTTGGCAATACCGAAAACAGAGATGAATTGGGTGATAACGGCATTTCCACAACTAAGGATTTGCACAGTTAACGGCTGACAAATCAAGCGTGAAATGATATCCTCTCTCTTCCTCCTTCCACTTATCGGGTCCGTTCGACCGTTTAACTTATTCTGCGCCTTTCCGTCATTCATGAATATTTTAAATCCTATTAAAGACTAAGACATGAATTTGTTTATGGCCGATAACTGCTCCGCAATTTAACGCAACTCGAGTTAAAATAAAAGACACTAAGTGGGCTTTGTACCTGTATACCTTTAGCGGTAAGATTTTTTTTATCGCTTGAGGCCTACATTGCAAAAAAAAATACGGCCATATATGTAAGCTGCTGGCCACTCGAACTTACACATAGAGACTTTTAGGCAAAATTTAAAGTTCAATATTTTTAACAGGAATGCAAATTTTTGGACGCGGCTTGCAAATTTTAAGAGCTAGTTTTTTTCGGATTAAGCTGCATGACGTATATTTATCGTAGGACCATAGGTTTATTATATACGGGGTGATCAATGAAGTCATGCAAAAAATCAAAAGTTTGTATGAATGAAATTTCCGCAAAAACATTTTTTTGGTCGTTGCAATATGGTTCGTTACTAAGGTAACATCAATATTCCTAGACGTTTTTGTCAGTTTTTGGATTAAGGCCCTTAGGCTTTGTACACACTACTCAACATAAAATTTGGGTAGCAAAATTTCACGTAGATTTTCTCTGGTCTAAGCATTTTATTTGAGGGTTGAAATTTACATATTATACCGGGTCGATAATAAACAAAAACGTAGCGACAAGAACACGTTTATTACATTATATTCTACAATATACAAGATTTGGTTAACAACGGCCAAAAGTCAATTCTTAAAAAAAATTTCTTCTAAACCTAATTTAAAAGTTCCTGCAATCCCTAAAAAAACACAGTGTACTGTAATAACAAAGATTAAGTATGTATGGATAGGGATATCTAGTGGTAATTGGTATTGGTAATTTTTAATAAATAAAAAAAATAACCTGAAAAACATAAATTGTCTGTCCATTTTTGTTTTCAACCCACTGCGTCAAAGATCGGAATTTTCGGAGTTTACAATGAAATTGGGTTATTGTTGGCAATAGCGTGTTAAAAGGACGAGATCATTGAAAGCAACCGGCAAATATCAATGGAAAAATGCCAAGTGTCCTATCTTTAAATACCTAATCTTTGGTAATAATTTACCCGAAATTAGGTACATTAAATAAAAAAAAGAGAAACTAATATTTTGTTGGTCCTCCTGCTCGACGTATTACTTCCCGACATCGATTTGGTAGAGTATCCACAAGATTATTTATAAAATCTTGTGGAGGATTCTCCCATTCTTCACGAATGGCCTCACTAAGCATTTCTGTGGTTTCAGGGGGTACATCACGAGATCTTACTTTAAGTTTTAAATAAGACCAAACGTGTTCGATGACATTAAGATCCGGAGACTTTGCAGGCTAGTCCATCCTATTGATGTTCTGTTCCTGCAAAAACTCTGTGATCCTTCGCGCTCTGTGAGGTCGAGCGTTGTCATCCACCAATAGGAATTCTGGGCAGTAATTTCGAGCAAAAGGAACAAAAATAGGTTCCAAAATTTCCTCCTGATAAACAGTAGCATTAATGGTTGGTAATGAATATCTCGGTTTTACCATTTCTCATGATACCTCCCCCACACTGTAACACCTCCGCCACCAAATGCCTCTTGAGGGCCATATTTTCCTCCAAATATCGCTGATTTGGTCTTCTCCAAATTAACATTCGGCCATCGGAGTGAAACAAATTAAATCTTGTTTCGTCAGTAAATAAACAATGGCTCCACTCTGCATTACCCCAATTCGCATGCCGATTTGCCCATGCCCGCCTATTCGCTCTATGGTGTTGTAATAACCGCACACATTTTGCTTTGCGACGGGCTCTATAATTTAAAATGTTTGCCATTATTTAACTTTTTGTAAAAATAAATTCTCACCTCAAGTTTTTTTATTTAATGTTCTTCTCACTGTTCTGTCCGAAACTCTCACTCCAGTTTGTTGTCTTAAAGAGTCATTTAGTTTTCTAGAGTTCTTTGTTCTATTCTGCATAGTTTCTCTCATTAAAATTCTTTCGGTTCTTTGTTTTTTTTTTTTTGTCCCCATGCCCATAATTATGATCACCGGTAGTTTCGACGCGGCGCTTCAAATTATATCTTGCATTAAATGAAATCACAAAATATTTTTTTAACTATATTGTAGTTCTGCAGTTTAAAATCAACAAAAACATTTAGTTACTTAAAAATTGATTCCTAAAAAATATTATCTTCAACTGGACTAGTCATCGGCTGGTCGGTGGCAGCCATCTGAATGTTTTCTATGGTCCCAAAATGACGTGACTTAAGGTGATCTTTCACCTTAAAGTCACAAAAAAGTCACAAGGAATCAAGTCAGGCGAATAAGGAGGCTGAGTAGCCACATACATGTTTTTACTGGCTAAAAACTCGTTTACTGAAATGGCTGTGTGACAAGGCGTATTATCGTGATGCGACATCCAGTTGTTCTTGATGTTTGGTCTCACACGCATGATCCTTTTTCGAAGTTATTCAAGAACCTCTCTGTAAAAGTGTTGATTTACTGTTTGGCCTGGAGGCACAAACTCTTTATGGACAATTCCCTAGCTATCAAAAACAAAATTAGCATGCTCATTCATTCTTTTTTGGGTCTTGGAGAACTTGAAGTGTGTCATTCCATGCTTTGGCGCTTGGTTTCCGGGTCGTCCTCAAACACCCAAGTCTCATCACCAGTAATGACATCTTCCATAAAATGGGGATTATTTTCAATTGATTCCAAAAAGTTAAGGCACCTTTCTCTCCTGATGTCCTTTTATTCCTGCGAAAGGTTTTTTTGGAACCATTTTTGCGCAGATTTTTCTCATACCCATTTCGTTAGTCAAAATCTGATGAACAGTGGTGTGATTCAAAAACTCTTCCCCGATCAGTCTTGTCGTCAACAATGATCTGAACGCACAGGAGTATTCTATCGACATTTTCATCGGTTCTCGAAGATGAAGGCCTTCCGCTGCTTGGTTCACCTTCAATCGACTCTCTTCCTTCTGAAAATGCCTTAAACTCCGAAAAACCTGGGCTATTGAAAAAACAATGTCTCCGTAGTCATGTTGAAGTCTTGCAAAAGTATCCGTCGCGATGTATCCAAGTCTGAAGTCTGAAGCAAAACCTGATAACATACCGTTACTCAAAATTAATGTCACTCATTTTTAAAACGCACTAGAAGAAACTGGTTTACGAAAACAGTCACAGAGAACAAACAAATGACTCTAACAAGTTTTAACTTGTACTGAAGATGGATTACATGTCAACCTACCACCCTTCCAAGTCCCGTAGCCACAGTGTTGCTAGATCGGGCGCTACGTTGCTAGTCTTATTACTTAATTCACATACTTCGTATAATCAAGTCGAGATCTCGTATACAATTGTTCCAAATGTTGAGTTGATATATTAAAGCGTTGTGCGAGTTATTGTGTACACAAGAAAGGTTAACAGACAGACAAACAGACGGACAGAAACATGTTTTCCTTTAAACTTAAAATCTCGACGTTTGAGTTAATTTTAGGATTATATAGCTTATACGATTTTTTTAAATTTTTTTCCTGAATATCTACTATACTTCCACTCCTAACCATTTTACCTCTCCGTGACATACGTACATTGTATATGGTTAATAGCTATTAACCATATTTCTTGTAATAATCTCAAGAACAGTGTCTATTTTTTTATTATCTAATTTAACAAATTCCTACACTAATTAACTGAGCCGTTATTTGAAACTAAAACAAAGTTAACAGTTACTACAATAAGGGGTGATTAACTAAGTTAACAATAAACCTAATGTCTTTATTACATTTTCTGTAACCCCTCCCTAATTCGATAAGAATATCGTTACGTAATAATGAAATTTGGAATGTGCGTATTAATTTCAAAAGCTTGTAAAATAGGATAACTCGGAAAGGGGAAAATTTCGGTAACAAACAATTAATTATACCCTCACATTCTCTTGCGGCACTGCATACACTTTAAGTACGAAATTAATGATTACGGAACCTTGTTTTACGTCTAATTAACAGTAAATTACTGGCAACTTTATTAATCTTAGGGTTTTATATTTCCTTTGTAGCGAGGAGCTTCTTAACATTGTTTCTATCATTCGTTGACAAGGAGGATACATTGTATTACTGAGGGGGTTTTCATGTTGCGGATAACACAAAAAAGAAAAAGAAAACGAAAGCGCCAACACGATACTGGACTCGATGGATACTTCACCAATGATTTATCGGTTTCAAAGGCATCATCTTCTGATGATGCCTTCGATGTTGGCGAAATGCCAAGTTCAGGATGAATGCAAATTGCAAAAATGCTCAACTCGGGAACTGTAAATTTACTCGAGTAAAAAATCTGAATAAAAAAATTCGAATACAAAACATGAATTTTGTGGCCTATATATCAAAGTTAAGTACTACATCAAAGTTATGTACTATGCCAAAGATGAACTTTCCGTAGCCTTCAAGGTAAAATCTACCTATTATTGCCTGTATTAAAAGTAGAAAAGATTTGCAATTAAAGGTGACAAGGAGTTACCCATTGCCGTTCCCTCATGTTGTTGAAACATGATCTTTATAAGAGTAAATTTGAGACAGAAGCAAAAGATACATTCGAGTATTTCCCTAGAGTCTGGTTCAGGCAAGTTTTAATTTTCTAATTCACCGTTTGTTAAGTTTCGCCCTCAGTAAAGAGACGTTTGAACATGATAAAAAATTAATTAAGAGTATAGCTAAGAATAACGGTTACTCACTCCATTTAATAGATAAGTTAATAAGGATGCATACATTTAAGAGAACCCTGTACAATTCCAAGACTTTTCGTAGAGATACTGAGAATTCAAAATTTGTTTCGTTACCATATGAACCAAAATTCACCCGTGGACTAGATAATTTTTTTAAAAATATTAATATCAGTTTGGTTTATAATTCTAAAAATAAACTACAGACGCTTTTGAGTAACCCCAAAGACAAAATCGACAATAAGGAAAAGTCAGGAATATACAAAATAAGTTGAATAAGTGGAAACTGTGATCAAAAGTATATTAGGCAAACAAAAAGATATATTTTAACTAGATTTAAAGAACACATGGCTCATTTGAAATATTTCAGAACGGAAAAATCTTGTGTTGCCCAACACGCTTTTGACAACAACCATAGGATAGACATAAATGATTTAAAAATAATTAGAAATGTAACAAACAGTAGACAGCTGGATGTTTTTGAAAGTTATAAATCATTAAGTGTACGAGCGCTAGCAACTATACAGTATGTAGCAATGAAGCAAACATTGACTAATGCAGCTGACAGTACATAAGAACTTAAAGAATTTAAACGTACATTTTAATTGATGTTTTCAAAAAACCAAATTAACAATGTCACAACTTAACAAAAAAAATAAAATGTAACAAAATAACTGACAGCTAAATGTTCGCTTTTGCCTTAATTACGGCCCGAATTCTTGCAGACATTGTTTCAACCAAGCCTCGACAGAGTTCTGGTGAAAAAGGTGTCTCAAATTTCGCCGATTTTATTAGATTAAAACTTGAGTTTCAATCTTCTCCTGAAGATGCCAACTTGGTTGGCGAAACGCGCGTGTAATAGCGTGTAATAGAAAAGTGTAGTAGTTCGGTGTTTCGTGGAAAACGTCCAGTTTTTTGTTTCTACGCCGAAGGTTCCAGTACCCACTCCAGGAGTCGGTAATAAGCTATTCGTAAGTATTTTATATATTTGTCAGCGTTGACGGTACCCTCTATGACCCGATACTGTCCCAAACCTTTAGCGGACATGCATTCCCAAATAATGACACCATTTAGGAATTTTACGGTTCGTTTAAGGCAGTCCTTACGAAATGCTTCACTTTTTGTTCTTATTACTCTTTTTCTATGATCGCCTACGCAGACATCAAATTTGGACTCGTCACTGAAAATTACTTTTGACTAATCTTCTATAGTCCACGATACCTTCCATTTGGCCCAATTCAGTCGATTTATATGTGCCTCAGTTAATAAAGGTTTTTCTTTTAGCCTACGATCATTTACGAACATTGATAAATAAAATAGTAATACCTTATAAAAACTGAGCCCAGTCTGATGAATGTATTTTCTGCAACATTCGCGAGATAGCATTTCTCCTGTTTCAGAACTTCCATTTCGCGGATTATTTGCCACTGCAGTATTTTTTTTTACAATGAGCTGCTGCAATTTTTGATCAGTCGCACGACCACGGCCCATTTTTGTTTAAAAATAAGGAATATTCGCAAGTGTGTAGGTTAGAATTTAGTTTAAATCTTCTCCTGAAGATGCCAACTTAGTTAGCGAAACGCGCGTCGAGAAAAGTATAGTAGTTTGGTATTTCGTGGAAAACTTCCAGTTTTTTGTAACTATTCTATTAATTACTTTCCCAACAATAAAAGCCGGTCCAATGGACGCAACTTCCCCCTAGGTAAATTACTGCAATGGGGCGGACGTCGGCGGCTGCCTCCTTTGGAAGCGAACTTTAACTCTCGTCCCTGCCGACGTAAAAAGCCCAGACAGAAAGAGGGAGAGACAGTGATAAAGGGAGATGGCACGTGAAGATCCTGAGGGACTGCAGATTTATAACCAGCTCGAGATCATTTCGCTGGCGTACGTCTCGGATATCCTCAGACATTCGCAGGAGTCACGTGAAGACGGGCGGTAATTACCAGCGCAAGATGGCGCCACTGCTTGTCGCCATAGATCATAAGCGGTGTACGAACGGCGGAATTAGGCCGCCGATAGCGACCGAACCCTTTCTGAATTGGTTCCATTTAATTTATTATCGATCCCTGCCGCCGGCTCGGCTCGGATACGTTTCTCCCGGTTGCCGGTAAAGATATACGTATCTACGTGTTTTTTTTTGCCGCACTTCACTTGATGGGAGATACACCAAATAGTATAGTAGAATTAGGATTTAGCCGAAAAGTAACTGACACCACCAAAAAAAGAATAGCTTTTTGTAGAGAAGACTGAAAGTATTAAATATCGTTTTTTGGCAACAATTTAAAATTATTGCTACATTGTTTAAATAATTCGCAAAGGTTCGAAAATCAGTTTTTTTTTTAAATAAAAAAGAGAACCGTAAACTATACAAAAAAAATGTTTCAGATAAAAAATGTAGCTAGTAAAAAACCCTACAAAACCCATCAAGAAATTTGCAAATCGGTTAATTTGTGTATCTGCGAAATTGAAAAAACCGTCAAAATGGCCCCTTATTTCAATTGTTTATAACTATTTATAAAGTAAGCCTTGTGACTTTAAAAGTATTGGAATATGTAGGTATCGGTGTACTTAAAAAAACGCTGAAAATTTCAAATCGATATATTTTTAAGTTTTTGCAAAAAGTAAATAGTTTATTAAAAAGGTGCTTGCTGAACTATCAAATACATCGAAAAATTAATTGAATTTCACAAATTTAATTGTTTAATGGTAATGGTAATGACAATCGTTGAATAATTTTATTATATATAAAATAAATCGTTTGGAATAATTTGATTAAAGTTGTGAGTATTCCCAGTCATTTTTTTCACGAGCTACCCCAGATTAAAAAATATATAATTCTACGATATATAGTTTCGGAGATAATCCGATTTTTTTCGTGCGCTGTAATTTTGAAGCGACCGAAGGAAAATCTGCGCGCAGGAGAACCACACTGCTGCCGCTGCCGTGCCGTCATCACTCATGCATCCACGCCAGTGTTGGGCAATAGCTAACTACATAAATAGCTAACTACAATGACAGCTACTCAATGACAACTACATCTTGAGTAGTTGCAAACAACAACTACAACTACTAGTTGTAGCTGCTTGCTGCAACTACTTTAATGGAAGCTACAGTAGCTGTAGTTTGAAATAAAAGCTACAGCTAGTAGTTGTGAAAAATGTAGTTGTGGCGAACAGCTACAGCTAGTAGCTGTAGCTGTAGCTATAAACAAACAACTACAGCTACTCATGATTTACTTACTCGAATCACCGAAAACTCAGGAAACCATATGTATTAACAAACAAACTACATACATAGTTCTGTTAAGAGAGTTATCGAACTAGTTATGAGTGTTTGGAGAGTTATCGAATTAGTGATTATTAGTGAATTACTTATGTTTTACAAGATTTGAAAATATAATTTTGAGCCTTCAAAAATTTGTTCGCGCAGATATCTCGATATATTACGTTTTGCGGAAGTTATACGCGCTCGCGTTTTTAACTTTATAATTTTGCAATAGGCCGCCATTTTGAAATTGGGCGTCCGGATTGCGAGCGTTTGTTGAGCACCCCAACAGCTATCTTTTCCTGTAGTCTCATCCGTTTGAAGTGAAATCTGTTTGTTTTATTTAATATTGAAGATTTTGCACTTTTTTTTTTCAACGCTAATTTTGCAATAAAAAAAATTGCGTACCAGCGGAAAAGCCTATCCCGATGGCAAATTTCCTCAGGAACAAAATCGACAAGTATACCTCAAGTCGATTAGACGCGTTTTTCGGAGATACAAGCAAAAAACGAAAAAAGTGCGTTTTTTCTTCTTAAATTGTTAATAACAAAACACGCTGGACCTTTGCGAATACACAAATTTAGGGTGTTGTTCTATGTACTTTTTACTTAATTTTAAGCCAATAATATTCGACACAGGCCCGATTCTGGAAACGGGAATGCTTTTTAAGCTAATTCTCCCGGAGTATATTCACACTGAAATTGCTTTGTGAAATTGGTGCTGTAACTACCGATCAACCGACAACTACAGCTACTTTTGTCTCTTATTGGACATTTTTCCAGTACGAAAGAAAAGTAGCTGTAGTTCTCTGCTTATAGCTACAGCTACAGCTACTAGCTGTAGCTGTAGCTGTTTGCCGCAACTACATTTTTTCACAACTACTAGATGTAGCTGTTATTACAAGCTACAGCTACTGTAGCTTCCACAGAAGTAGCTGCGGTGAACAACTTCAAGCTACTTAGTGTAGCTGTAGTTGCAACTACATCCCAACTATAGTAGCTGTAGTTTTGTAGCTGTAGTGGAAGCTACATTTTGCCCAACACTGACCACGCGCGTTACTAAAATAACGATACACATTATTATAATGCTGTAAACGAAACCGACTACTACATACTTTCGAAATTCTTACATAATACAGAGCAAGATCTTATTACTGTGTTAATTTCAAAAAAATAAAATCAAAAAACTGAATCAGTTATGAGTGCAAGAAAGGAAAAAAAAAACTCGGCTCCCAAGTTACTTGGAGCATTCATTTTTTTTTAATTCGCAGAAAAATCGTAACTGAGTAAAAATTTGTGAAACGTGTCACGGATTTTCCAACTATTTAGAAATTTGGAATGAGTTGGCGCATTTCAAATTACCTGATGGTACTAAACTCTGCCTAAAATTTGTTCGAAAAAAAAAAACATTATTATAAAAGTTATGAACAAGTCAAATTTTATGCAGCGACTAAAAAAGAACATTTTTATCTCGAAATGGAAGGCTCTAATTGAACAATTTTATAAGACAACTTTTTTCGAAAGGCATTGAACTTGGAAAAAATTGTTAGAACCTTAAAAATGGTTAAACAAACAAAACATAATAAATAAATGCTGAGAATTCCATGTTCTCCATCACTTATTGCAATCTTCTTTTTTTATAAATACTCGTTATACATTTCCATATATTTAGAAAAAACAAAATTTTTGGGATCGCTGTTTGCAAATAAACTGCACGCTGTTTTGTTAGACGTTACGCCCGCGCGCAGTGCCAGTGCTCGCGCTGTATACGCGTCTAAACTTGAAAAAAACATGTGATTTGTCGTTTCTCAACTGTTTTATTGAATGAGTTAGCTTTTCTAAGCTTATTGCAACCATGCCTCGAAGTAATCGTTTTACAATCCTTTAAATAAATCGAAACATAAATGTGTGTATAAAAATGTGATGCAAGTGACGAATAGTAGAATGCAGGCTGTCACGGCTGTTGTTCAATTTTAAGATAGGGACACACTAATCACCTAACGGTATGAAATATACTTTACGACCTATTCTCATACCTACTAAATATACATAAAAAATTTCATAAAAATCGGTCGAGCCACAAACACCGTGACACTAGATTTTTATACAGTTTGTGTAAAACCAACATCGGCCAGTTGTGAAATAAGACAAATGCCACACTTCTCTTTCTAACGACTAGCGCAGGTTGTGAAAGTGCCCGTCTTATTCCCTCACTACCTTCGATGCGTGTGCGGTTGCTTCTTATCTATCACCTCACTTCTGTTTGTCCTTTTTCATAACTGGCCGATGTTGGCTTTACACACACGGTATATAAGATGTTAAATTATTTATGAATTCTGACTTATTTTGACAAGTGCCACGTTGTCAACAAACGACATTAATTCAATGTTAACATCTGATAATATTAACATATTCCATTAACATTATACTGTATTTTTTTCATTATTCTATTTCTATGCAATTTTCATGAAAATCGTTTTGTTCCTTATTTTGTCAAAATGTAGAAACGGAATTCGCAAGATGATCTATTACGTTAATTTACATTTGCCACGCTCCTCCGTGATTTTCAGTGGTTTTCTTTAACGTAGAAATCAATAACTTCAGGGAACTGTCTTGAAATTTTGCATTATAGAACGTGATATGAGCGTGAACAAGAAAGGATACATTATTTAAAGATATATTATAGGAAAAAGTGAGTGGTAATAAGATCGCTTTGCAAGATGCGACTCCCGCAAAAACATAACGTACATTTTTTCTACAAATAATATAATTTTAAATATTCCATTTTATTTTGGTAACAACCGTATATTTTTCCCCTGGTGCTTGAATTATTACCGAACATTTTTTCATACAACAGTCAACAGCGAGAAAAAATTTACGGTTAATAATTCAAGAATGTGAAAGATTCGGTAAAAAATTCACATCTAAATATAATTAAGAAATATTGACATAGTCCTGACGTTTTTTTTTGTGTAATTCAATATTAAATAAATTACGAAATTGGTTGGGCATCCTAATAGAAAAGTTTTATATCACGTATACATATTGTGTAGTCTATGTGAACTTATTACATTACTTCATTTGGCGACTGTAAAAATCCCAAAAAGTAATTGTGAAAGTTTTAGGAAATACCTAATTAACGAGTTAGCGAACATTAAAGTTTTTTTATATACGGTGTAATCAGATTTGTATCCAACTTTGACAAGGAAATACTAAAAAGGTCATTTAAGAGGGGCCTAGTACAATATCCATTGTATTTACTGTCATTATCTACTTTTACCATACGCTTTCTTATCATTACCTACATTGTTTGGCTTAATATTTAAATATCTCTAAATAAAACACGGACCTAAAACGTTTTTGCAGTAAATCCACGACCGCAGCTCGTTGTAACATGAAAATATATGTTTTCTTGTTAAAATTTGGTTATTTATTTTACATGTCTGATTATTTATATTTCTCATGTAGAAATAAGGAATAGTCAATCAATGACAATCAAACATCAGTATAATGTCGCATATACAGGGTGGGCCATTTTAATCTCCCCACCGGAATTTATGAGAACCTAAGCTAGATACGAAAAAAACGTTCAGACAAAAGCTGGAGGGGGCAGAGAGGGCCATGCACTGGTGTCAGACTTTGACCTTGAACCTTATTTTCAAGGTTATTTCAAGGTTACAGTGGTTTTTTAAATAGGAACACCTACTTTTTACCCCGGATTTGAAAATTGCGGGAAATTTTACGTCCAAAATGGTACTTGTCAACAAGGTCATGGCAAAGGTCGAATGAAGGTAAAATTTTCGAAAATTGTTAAATAACAAGGGCTAGCTCGGGATAGAGATTTTTAAACAGTAAAATTTTTCTGATTAAAGTTGTCAGGATCGATTAAGGTCACTTTCTGATACCAATGACCTTGACGTTAAACCCACTTTTTTAAGGTTATTTCAAGGTAACAGGAATCAGGTTGGTATCAGGAAGTGACCTTATTAGACCCTGACAACTCTAATCAGGGAAATTGTACTGTTTCCTGTCTCCATCCCGACTAGCCCCCGTTTTTTAAAAATTTTCGAAAATTTGACCTTCATTCGATCTTGCCATGACCGTGTTGACAAGTACCATTTTGGACGTAATATTTCCCGCCCTTTTCGAATCCGGAATCAAAAGTAGGTGTTCCCATTTAAAAAAAACACTGACTTTGAAATAACATGGAAAATCAGTCATTGGCACCAGTGCGTGGCCCCTCTGCCCCCCTCCAACTTTCGTCTTAACGTTTTTTTTCGTATTTAGCTTAGGTTCTGAGAAATTCCGGTGGGGATTAAAATGGCCCACCCTGTATGAAACAGTGTTAGAATTTTTCAGATTTTGATACCAACTTTCTTGAAAAAGAGAGGTAATTTTTGTACGTCATTCATTTGTATGGCAAATGGTATACATGAAAATACACAACCCATAAATAAAAAAAATATTCTTCCAGAAAGTCCCTGACATCTAATTTAAAAAATGTCGTGCATAAAATGGTATAAGCATCTCGAGCGTAAACTATTTTATGTCAGAAAAAAAAGTGGGGATCTCGCAATCAGCCAGCCTCCAAACATTGTTACTTCCTCGGTAAAAATCCTTTAATAATAACATATTTATTATTTATTAATATATTACACATTATAACATCAAAAGGTTTAATTTACCTTGGCCGTTAATACGGACACATGATTAATCAATAAATGGATATGGGAAATTCCAATTAATTGTAATGTTAGAGATTCCCATGTCTGTTGGTACGTAATAATACATACATATGTGCCACGTAAACTACGTCGCTACATCAACTGCCTAATGACTGAATACAGGTAGGTTGCCTTCGTTGCCTTTCTATTTACCTATCAATAAGAACGTGGGTAATTTGAAACGGTTTTTGCAAGTTCAGATATGATCAACTCGTATAGTGAAAAATCATACCTAATACGAAAATAACGCGTTTTACAGGGTTATTGAATACACAGTAAAAAAAAATTTGCTCCAGGAACTAAACCTATCAAATCCGAAGTATTTTTTTTTGTGCTGAAACTGAATTTTTAACTCATAAAACTTTCTACCGCGTAGATTTTCCAGGTTTTTTTGTTGTCAAAATACGTTTTTATGTGATTTTTATACCAGTTAGATGTCATATCCAGACATATATTTTATGAAGTATTTTTAAGCGCTGAATACGATTCCGTTGTCAAAATTTGTGCTAGACAATCCCATTTCCTATAAAATAAGAATTTATGATGAAAAACAGCCCAGAAATGGAGGAATTTGTGTTTTTCAAGAACGTATGACTAGACATGTCATTTCCGAAGTATGTTACGACCATTTCTTTTCTGTAAAATTCCCTATAAACTGATATTACTTCGAAGTATTTACTGGGTCGTAAGGATTCCGACTTTCATATCTATGTTGTACTTTCTGATCAAGGCCGGAAGTAGCTGGTTCCAGTGAAAGGATAAATCTTTTTCAATATCAACCGGGATAATTTTAACACCATATTAGTTGTAGTAGAACCATTTCAACCTTTGAAAATAATTTTTATGTCATGTTCATGAGATCTAGCACATATTTTGACAACGGGATCATATCGGGAGCGTATAAAAAATCTTACTTCAGAAATGACATGTCTGGTCATACGTTCTTGAAAACCCCAAATTGTTCCATTATTTTGGTGTTTTTTCTCCTTAAATTCTCATTTTATGGAAAATGGAGTTTATTACAATTAGTTTAGTACAATTTTTGACAACGGAATCGTATTAAGCCCTTAAAAATACTTCAATAATGACATGTCTGGTCATATGTTTTTGAAAAATATATTATTTTTTTCCATTTTTGGGTTGTTTTTCACCCTAAAATCTCATTTTATAGGAAATGGAAGGTCTGGCACAAATTTTGACCGGGATCGTATTCAGCGCATAAAAATACTTCGGAAATGACATGTCTGGTTAAGATATGATAAATATTTCGATCTGATTAATATTTCGCATAAAAACGTATTTTGACAACCAAAAACCGGGATTTACTGAAAATCAACGCGGTAGAAAGTTTTCTGAGTTAAAAATTCGGTTTCAGCACAAAAAAATACTTCGGATTTGATAGATTTAGTTCCTGCAGCAGGATTTTTTTTTGTAGACCTGTGTTATAGTGTGTTATAGCGAAATAAAAATATCGTTTGTTGCTTATTAAGTGTTAATAAGCAACAAAATGTAATTTTATATATTTCGAAGAGAGGAAATTGCTAAATATGTTTATTTAGAAAAATTCCAGGTACCCATGAACGCTGCTTCTAATCTTTATTGTGATATCCAACAGAGTGACACACATTAAGAATGGAAACCCTGCTGTAAAAAAGTTGTTTTATTATCCGATTTGAACAGGACTTTTTTTAAAAGATAGATCTCAAACTCACGATGACATTTCAATTTCCAAAACCTACTATAATTTTTTTATTCTACCTGAAAAATAGCTTTTTTTTAGCAATTTTGTTTATTCAAAATCTGATCACACATTATCGGTTTTAGCAGCCTTCTAATGGGTTTGTCCCAATGTTTGTGAAAAAAAGTGTTTTTAAAAAATTGTGACAAAACCAGTATTACTGGTGTTTGTGGTTACCGGTAAATGTATTTTTTTTCTAAAAACCGAAGAGAGTCCGTGGAAATTTATATACAACTACAAAATATGAATTGACATAATTGTTAACAACAACTGTAATAACCATAGTGACATTAATAGTAAATACAAAATAAATAACAATTCTATAGACACAAAAACGATCCTCCCGATACTGAAATGATCATCCGATATTTTCATATCGTTTTTTATAAGCAGATTATACACAATATCCTGTAATGGTTGCTCTCTAATTAATTTCCCCCTCTCTAAGTTTTATAAACCTTAGCCTTGATAAAACATCATCGGAAAAAATGAAGTGGGGTTAGATCGAGAGATCTAAGTGGCCGTGGGCTGTATACCTATCCAATGATATAATAATAATTCATGTTGAGCCATTCCCTGACTTGTCTTGCATTATGTATTGGACACCCTTATAATTGAAATGTAGATTTAATAATCTTCCTTATAGTGGGAGATCTTTTTTTTGCATTGAAAAATTCGTTCTGCAAGAAATGTAAAAACTGTTCACTATTCCTTCAAAAAAAAAAAAAAAAGAATGAGCCAATGATTCTCTGATTAATTGTTCTGGGTCATTAACTTTCTCACAATATTGCCTTTTGCAATTAGTTTCCTGCTCAAATTAATTTATTTTTCTATGAGCTCTTTTCGGTTTTTAGGAAAAACAAATACCCACAAACACGGGCGATAAAGAAGTCACCACTTTTTGAAAAGCAATCTTTTTTCACAAAAATTGTTACAAACCCATTTGAGAGGCAGCTGAATCCACTGGTGTAATCAGATTTTGCTCCATTTAAAAATATCGCTGGTTTAATTATTTTTTTTGAATTCTTTTAAAATTAAAATGTCATCCTGATCTTTTGGACCCAGGTAGAGTTTTCGATGTCGTGTTTTTTAAAAACCCCATTCATATCAAATAATAAACAACTTTTTTAGAGTGGTGCTTCCATTCTTAATGGATCACGCTGTACGTAGTGGTATATGCAAGTAGACCTGAAACTTATAGTACACATAAAAAATCCCACTAAAACACCATAAAGCGTGCATAATATATTATGGTAGTTATCTCATGTTTTGCGCTTATAATAAATAAATATTAGTCTGTTTTTTGTTGCCATTACATTACAGGTTATAGAAAACTTGTTTTCATGAAGTTTACATATTTCAACATCAAGATAACGAATTTTAATTAAAATTTAAATTAAACTTCTTGCTTTAATTTATATTAATTTTTTAAGCGTATAAAGTTGAAGAATATAAACCCGGACTTTTTGAAAACTTCCCCAGTTTGCACCTGTAAAAAGTTCGACGAACCGACGCGTCTCGAAAACAGTTATAATTTCGTTTATTACGCATTATGCCATTATTAAATATTTAATAAGTTGTGGTCGAAGTTTATTCTATTCGCGAAGTTTCACCACGATTTAATTTTAAATCAGATCTGCCAACACCAACTGCCGATCAAGTTTGAAGTTTACCGTCTATCTAATTTCAATTTGAGGAATGGCCATGCTCGCCACACGCCATCTGTGTGACGCGGTGACAGCTTGGTATTTTGCAGTAACACGTCTCACGGTTTACTTGGACTTATCATCGGGAATCGGATTAGATGCTGGAAGGTGCACCTCACCAGATCTCGCTCTAATTTTATTAGCTGAAAGTACTGAAATGTACTGAAATGAACGGGATCTTAGTTCGTATTTGCTGATTGAACATGACTATGATAATTTTCTTGTTATACACGGTTTAGTCTGCGTTGTTTTAGTGGAGCAATCTTTCAAAATTAATTTCGTTCAAAAATCAAATATGTTTTCCTGTAAAGATAGGTCATGAAATTGTTTCTTCAGGGAGCTACAGCCTTTTGGTGACGTAAAGAAATGGTACTTTTCGGAATACTTCTAAAACTGTTGGGAGCAGTGAAGATTTTGAAAACGGGCTATAATTACAGGCTTCTAAGTATTTTGATTAAACTTGAATTTTAAAATTATGTGGCAAGGAACATGAAGCAGATAATATATCGTATTCACAATCGACATGCGAGTACTGAAATGTGTGGTTTAGAAACACGGAAGGTGCAGCTGGAAATGCTGGCACAGGAACTTTGTATTTGCATTAGCTGCGAATATGCATAGGGAGGCTACAAATTGATCGGAATATTTGAAACTTCAACCGTGGATGTCACGAACTCCCTTTCCATATTGCTCTTCCAAGTTTAGTTGGATAGAACTTCTCGTGACATCCATAATTAACCATTCTTGTTACGAAATATTAGAAGCAAGGCAAATATAATATATAGATATATATATGAATATTTATCTTTTTTTTCTTTGTATAACAAAATATGGCGCGAAATATAATTATCACAGTTTATTTGATTTTCGTGGTTTCTTTGTCACGTGTACTTTTTACAAATTTTATAAATACAGATGTACATTTTTTTTCAAAAAAAATGTACCTATTTGGTGTAGTCTATGCCAACTGGACATGGCCCACAAAAATTATCGCTCAAACTTCGAGATTTATTACAGATCGAGATTACTTATCGAGATTTCCATACAGGTTCTTTTCGGAAATTTCCGGTTCTTTTCAATGAAAATATCTAAAAAAAATTGGTCCATTTTAGACCATTTTTTTTTGGATTTTTATTTGGCCAAAAATGACCTTAGTCCAAAACGGTTCATCATGGCGCATTCGATTTCTCGTCCAAAAAACTATGCGCAACCAAGTTTTTAGGATGGACTGTCTCAAATAAATTGCCCAAATACCATCATTTAATCACTTTTCGACAAAAAATCGATTTTTACAAAATGGGTATTTCTCAGTGCTTTTATCGCGGGAAAATGTTGAAAAAATCCTGGTTCAATAAATCGTTTTTTTTTTCAAATTTTTTTCATTCATTTTCCTGCCCTTGTTAACATGCATAATTCGAAATTTATCGCAAGTATTTAATATACGATCAATCCTAACATTTTCTCGCGATAAAAGCGCTGAGGAATACCTATTTTGTAAAAATCGATTTTTCGTCGAAAACTGATTAAATGATGGTATTTGGGCAATTTGAGACCGTCTATCCTAAAAAACTTGGTTGCGCGTAGTTTTTTGGACGGGGAATCGAATGTTAGAAGATGAACCGTTTTGGGTTAAGGTCATTTTTTGGCCAATTTAAAAATTAAAAGTCCAAATAAAAATGGTCTAACATGGACCAATTCTTTTTTTAGATATTTTCATTGAAAATAAAGGGACATTTCCGCAAAACACTTATATGGAAATCTCGATTCGTTGTACTTGACCAGAGTTATGAATTATCGAAATAATCAAGATTTTCAAAAATTCACGTTTTTTCCAAAATTAAAAAAAATCATAAGGGAACGGAGTGCCCAAATGGGCAAAACATTTTTTTTGAGATGAAGTTTGAGCGATAATTTTTTTTGGGCCATGTCTAGTTGGCATAGACTACACAGTTGTTTAAAAGTTTTTATTGTATGGTAACCTCACCGATTTACTGGGAGTGGTGACTTGATATAGAGAAAAAAAAGACTAATGTCAAGGTCAAATTAAATATCATGACTAAGTTCGTCTCTCAAAACCTAACAATTTTTGTATACTGTGTCATTCTCGCGATTTCTGGCTGCACTTCGAGAATATCAGGTGTCCCGTTACTTTTTGTACAGTAGAAATGTTTAGAAACAATTTTTGTAATAAACTCTTTATTGTGAAATGTTTGTTTACTTACAATGTCTATTTTTATCTCTTTTCGTTTTTCAATCAACTCATATTAAAGACAAAAATAAAACATGAAGATGCTGAAATGTGAATCCAGGCCATTAAAAGACTATTCGACTAATTACATACACCTCAAGCTGACAGTTTGAGGTGTATGTTGTATGTTGTGAGTTTGTTTGTCCTGTCAGCCATATTGGAAATATATACGGTCTGTTTTCATTGCCAACTTGGGGGGAAAATCTGAACGTTCAATATAAAATACAACTGAAAACCAAAAAACAGCTGGCTGTGAGCAAAACCAGAATGCTTACAACGCATTATCGATAATTTCAAGAAATGCTCACCAAGCCAAATATACTGGCGGCCATTGAAATTGCAACACATAAAAAATAATAACGTCATGACCTTTTGTATTTTGGTTTGTTATTATGAAACAAAAAAATGATTACAATTTGAGGAATCTCCGGCTAACCATTTCTGAGAATTTCAGATAAATGAGGGCCACATCATTTAAGGAGTTGTAGAATGGTCTACTTAGTATTACTTAGTACTATTGTATTAGTATTGTTTATGCAGTGAATGAGGACAAGTGCCACGAAATGTCTCATCGAATAGAACGACATTGATACAAGCAAATTGGTGGATTTGAAAGAGGTCGAATTGTAGGCCTACGTGAAGTGGTATGTCATATCGAAACATAGATGTACGTACTGGAAGAAATTCAATCACAGTCATTGAGTATGGAGGCAGAGGTGTGAAGAACACATTACCGTGAGACTATCTGACACTGGAACGCAAAGGCGAACTAGAGACCGCGAAGAAAGCCACCTCTATCAATTACCCTTAAGGAACCAAACACAAACAGCAACCCAATCAGCTCAGCAGTGTGCAATGGTTACACAATATCATTTATCTTTACGGTCAATCAGACACCACCTGTTACACCGTCGTCTACGTAGTCGTCTACGTCTACGACGTAGTACAACACTGTCGTCTACGTCTCCAATGGTGCCAAGAAAGGCATTTGTGGAGGGGGAATGGCACAATATCATATTTTCTGATGAATCCACATTTTGTTTGTATCACCACGACAGTCAGGTCCGTATACGAAGACACCAAGGGAAGGGGAACATTGGTTATAACGACAGGCCACGTCTAATTCAGATTCAAGGTACTTTAAACAGCTAGATATACATCGATGAAGTGCTACGACCAATGGTAGTACCCTATCTGCAGGACCACGTAGGTGCCATATTTCCACACGATAATGCCAGACCACATGCACCAGCAAACGAGACACAGTTTCTGAATGAGCATGCAGTTAAATGACTTCCTTGGCCTTCGTGTTGTCCAGGTTTATCCTCCATAGAAAATGTATGGGATGTGATAGAAAAAAGACTCCAACCATATGCTGGACCAGCAAGTGGAACAGAAGAATTATGGATGAGGGTTCCAGCTACGTGAAATACTACCTCATGAGACCATTCGAACGCTGTTTGATTCACTACTGAGGCGTCTAGAAGCTGCTATAAGAGAACGTGGGGGACACATAGCCTATTAGGTATTATCAGCACAACTTATCAGTTAAGCTTATAACAGTAATCACTTGTTCTATTAGTGTAGTACATTCTTTAAATGCAGTTATTTTATTCAACTCCTTCAGGGTGTTGCATTTTCAATGGCCACCAGTGTACGAGGGGTACACAAAAATAACAGGAATAATTTTTTAAAAGCTAAATATTTTCAATTTTTTTTACAAAAAACAACCTTACTCTCCATTACAACTAATACATTTGTCCCACCGGTGCTTCCACTGTTCGAAACATTTTTTTGTAGTCATCTTTAGAAATGGCTGACAGCTCCTCCCTGTTTTTTTTCTTGATCTCTTCAATGTTGTCAAATCGGTGTCCTTTCATGCCCCTGTTCATGCGTGGAAATAAGAAAGTCGCACGGAGCCAGGTCAGGCGAGTAAGGTGCGTAGGGCAAGCGGAACCATGCCATTTTTAGTCAAAAACTGGCGAACCGAGATGGCTGTGTGTGTAGGTGCATTGTCGTGGTGGAAGAACCAGTCTTCTGTCTGCCACAAATCGGGTCTTTTTTGACGAACACTGTTGCGCAATCTTCTTAAAACTTCCAAATAAAATTTTTAATCAACGGTCTGACCTGGGGGAACAAACTCTGAATAAACTACGCCCTTGGCATCAAAAAAGCAAATCGCAGAAATGCGTACTACACAAGCTACGTCCACGGCAATACTGTTCCGGTTATTTTTGTGTACCCCCTCGTATATCCATTACAGGTTGCGGATTTTCCGACACCCAGTGACATGGATCGCGTTGTAAGAATTTAACTTTAGAAAATTAGCTTACAAAATTCGGGCAACGAACTAATTCATTGCGAATAATAAATATAAATTGGCATTATTTGATTACCATACATCGTAATAATTGTGTTGTGTAAGAAATTGAATCGACCAATACAGAATAAAAGGCAAGTAAAGCAGTTTCAAAATAAATCTTCAACTGAATGTCTAACCGCCATTTTCTCTGACGTGCCTCTCTCGTGAATTTTTTTGTGTGCCTCGAGGTTTGAAGTGACAACTTGAATTCTTATATAGGCGTGAAAATTAGATTCTCCGCTGAAGTTTTATGGAATCGGAATAAACGTGCTGAATATTAAATTGAGTTACTAAATGGAATCTGTTTCCTTGTGTACTCGAAAAAGTGTATTAATCTGGGTAAACAAAAGAAATGTTATTCAGCCAAACATAATTTTTTTCATTATTTTTGAGTTACACTACTCACAAAAAATTAAGGGATCATGAAAAATCTAGATTTTTCCTCGATTTTTTGACAGGCTCTATCTAAGTGAAAAATAGTCGTATCGCGAATTTAAAAAAAGGCGATTTGAAGCTCCAAGACTCTAGTTTTCGGATCTGTAGGCCAAAATGTTTTAGAAACCATGGTTTTAATGCAATCCGAGGAAATAGCGCAAAAAAAAAAATAAAATTTTTAGCCTTCTTCTTCTCGCTCCACGGACTCGGAAAAATTGTTTTCGGTTAAACGACCATATGAACCAGATAGCCTGTTTATTCAGCTTCAATTTCCTTTTTTTAAATCGTTTGCTACGTTCATTTGTCGCGGAGATATCCGAAATTGAACGAAAAAGGACCCTTTTGTCTTCAACCATCGATATCTCAGCAACCAATGATCGTATAGGAAATTGAAGGGCAGTTTCGAAACTGGAATAATCTTACTATGAAATCCTGTCAAGACATTTAAAAAAATGTTGCAGGGCTATTGGGGGTACACTGAGCTGTAAAAATTCCTAAAACTCCTAGCTTCCCCATCAATATTTTCGCTGGTCCGGCTACAGCTGTTTGAATGTTTTCTATGGTCCCAAAATGATGTTCCTTGAAGTGACTTCGGGAAAAGAAAACAGTCACAAGGACTCAAGTGAGGCGAACAAGGAGGCTGACGAACCACATTAATGTTTTTACTGGCAAAAAACTCGTTTACTGAAATGGCTGTGTTACAAGGCGCCTTGTCGTGATCAACATCCAGTTGTTCTTGATTTTTGGTCTCATATGCATGACTCTTATTCGAAGTATTTCAAGAACATCTCTGTGAAAGTGTGGATTTACTGTTTGGCCTGGAGGCACAAACTCTTTGTATACAATTCCCTGACTATCAAAAACGCAAATCAGCAAGCATTTGATCTTCGACTTGCTCATTTTTGCTTTTTTGGATCTTGGAGAGCTTGAAGTGTGTCATTCTATGCTTTGGCGCTTAGTTTCTGGGTCGTACTCAAATATTCACCTCTCAAGTCTCATCACCAGTAACGACACGTTCCATAAAATGGGGATCATTTTCAATCGATTCCAAAAAGTCAAGACACCTTTCTCTTCCTTTTTGTTCCTGCAAAATGTTTTTTGGAACCATTTTTGTGCAGATTTTTCTCATCCCTAATTTGTTAGTCAAAATCTGAAGAAACAGTGGTGTGATTCAAATTTAACTTTTCCCCGATCATTCTTGTCATCAACTAACGAACTGAACGCACAAGACCCCGTATTCTATCGACATTTTCATCGGTTCTTGAAGATGGAGGCCTTCCGCTGCGTGGTTCATCTTCAATCGACTCTCTTCTTTCTGAGAATACCTTAAACCGCCGAAAAACCTAGGATCTTGAAAAAACATTTTCTCCGTAGGCGTGTTGAAGTTTTACAAAAGTAATCGTTGCGCGGTGTCCAAGTCTGAAGCAAAACTTGTTAGTACGCAGTATCGTTACTCAAAATTAATGTCACTTATTTTTAAAACGCACTAGAAAAAAAAACGGTTTACGAAAACAATCCTGGAGTGGGTACTGGAACCTTCGGCGTAGAAACAAAAAACTGGACGTTTTCCACGAAACACCGAACTACTATACTTTTCTCGACGCGCGTTTCGCCAACTAAGTTGGCATCTTCAGGAGAAGATTAAAACTCCAGTTTTCATTTGGTGTTCGGTGGAATACGTCCAGTTTTAAAAGAAAAAACAAATGCCTCTAACAAATCCAAACTTGTACTGAAGGTGCACTACATATTAACCTACTGTATATTTTTATTCTGACAAATATCACCCGTTTGCATTGTTTTCTATTTTTATATTGTAAACTATATACTGTTTAAAAAATGAAAACAATTTAAAAACAATGAAAAGGCCACTGTACCATATCATATTGACCAGTGTACGAGTACCATCAGAGTAGGTACAGTGGCCACTTTATTTTAAATTTTTGTAACTCATTTTTCAGTCTTAGAATGAAAATCTGTAGAGAAGAATGTAAAATTTGTCATCTAGTGCTATCAGATTGGTGAAAAAATATTCATTTTAGCTTTTATTACATTTAAAAAAAAACGTTGCCACTGTTCTAGACTCTCCCTTACTCCAAATATCCTACTACTAAACTTCAAAAGTTTACGCAATGAATTTTAGTGGAAACTCATTGATCACATTGATTACTCGAAAATGTTCAGCATTTCATTCTCTACGCAGAATTATACGTATACTGTATTCCTTTATTCCAAAGCTAGTAGTAAACTATAAAAATTTAATATTTATTTTTTCATCTTCACGCTACGCGATAAAAGACGAAACATTATATTTCGCCTCTGAAAGGAGGCATTATAGAGCCAGATTGGGTAAATAAATAGAGGCAGGTGCCGCCGTAAATTCTATAAAATACCTCGGCGAATCGAGAGGCACCCCGCCCGAGTTTAGGGAGGAGGCGAGACTGAGTGCATGTTAAAAATACATTAGGTGTACTCATCGCGTCGCTGAAAGCTCCATTACGCGCGAAAATTTCATATCACTGACCTGTGCAAACACGTTATTAGTCAGGAATCTACAGAGTTGTAAGGAGAGTCTCAAACCATAGGGGTTCCGAAGGTAGATTTTCTTCCCCCCTTTAAAATTTGTTATCAGTCACTTTTTTGTAACTTAAGGGGTTACCTGCAGTCATTAGATTACTCTGGACCTCATTTTTGACATTTTTGTTCTCTGAAAGTATGCAGTAGATTAAAATAACAATTAGTACGTTTAAATACTTTGTTCTTAAACTTTATTCGCGAATTTTTAGAAACATATATAGTAGGGTGGACCAAAAAATGGAATATTTTTCTTATTCATGTTTCGTGTGAAAATATATTAATTTATCATGTTATAAGCAACCCCTTAAAAAAATCAGCTTCAAAAAAATTTTTTAGAGGTCGCTCGAGATTTTTAAAAATTTCCAAAATCGTCAAAAATTGAATTTTTTTATTTTTTTTCATGTTATTATTTTGTAGGTTGAAAAAATGTCGATTCTGAAAATTTGAAATCAATATTTTAATTTCTAAAGGTCTCATATTTTTTTTACTTTTCAAAGTAGTGTACCTAAAATGTTTTCCAGCAATCTCTAAATATAAACGAACTAATTATTTTTTTATTGAATTTGACGTACAAAAGAATAGAAATAAAACACGAAACACTTAAAAAATTTCTGACAAAATTGACTACCACATTGTAAGTACCAAATATTTATAATTTTTTGATTTATTTGATTTTTATAAATTTTTTTAAGTGTCGTGTTTTATTTCTATTCTTTTTTACGTCAAATTCAATAAAAAACAATAATTAGTTCGTTAATATTTATATTTAGAGATTGCTCGAAAACATTTTAGGTACACTACTTTGACAAGTAAAAAAAACATGAGTGACCTTTAGAAATGAAAATATTGATTTCAAATTTTCAGAATCGACATTTTTTTCAACCTACAAAATAATAACATGAAAAAAAAATTTTTAAAAATCTTGAGCGACCTCTAAAAATTTTTTTTTGAGCTGATATTTTAAGGGGGCGTTTATAACATGATAAATCAATATATTTTCACACGAGACACGAATAAAAAATATTCCACTTTTTTTGGGCCACCCTAATATATAGTAAAAAAAATGCCTGAGTTATGGCCTGTCGTGGGGAGCACGTTTTCGCGGTAGGGATGCTCGGTGAACACGATTCCTCGGCAACCGGTAATCAGAAACAAACGAGCAAAGTTGCGCTTTATTCTACATCGAATAGGCTAGAGATTGAACGTTGGAAATTAATTTACGGTGATTCTACGCAAAATGGCGACCGTTTGAAGAAAAGAGCTGTTTTTTGGCCTAAAATTCGACCCTTTCAACCTTAAAAAAATATTAATGTTGATCAGAAATTGAAATCCTACGTTCGATCACGAGCCAATGCTATCGCCAACAATTCCAAAAAAATTAATTAAAACCCGTTGAGAAGTTTGTCTGGAATCCTGTCCACCGCTTTGGAAAATGCTGTTTCGAGAAAAACGCGTTTAAAGTTCTTCGTTAAAAATTCTTTCAAGTTCTTATTCCTCTTTAAATATTTTTTTTAAATGACTTCAGATCACCCAAACTAATAGTTTTAATGTATTGAAACTTTGAACGCAATTATTTCGGAACTGTATTTTCAAAAACTGTTCGGGCAGTAAAAAAATTATTGATCGATTTGGCTGAAATTTTGAGAGACTTTTGTCTATATTATTGTCAGAAGTGTGGGGGTCTTCGGGGGGTGAAGACTGTCAAGCGGTGGACTATATGGGTTGAGGAGAAAGAAACTACTGCGATTCGTTTCAACACTTTACTTGTGGTCACGGGGAGATCCACTATGTACATTTAATACACTTGTAATATACTTGTCCTATAATGTGGCTGGACGAAGCCATGCTAAACAACTTGAACTGTAACTACATTAGACTGCGACTATAACTTAACTGTCCTCTACTCTACTAAAACTAAGCTGGAACTGTACTAAGCTGTGTACTCGACTCAACTCCAACGAAAACTGACCATTTGCCTCGGACCTTACGTTCTTAGCGCACGCGCTTTATTATCTACAATGGCGCTGCTTACCGCGCGAATTATTTAAATTATGATTTGAATGAACCAATCCTCAACAGATGTACCTACAGTTTTAAAGATATCGCGTAATGACATTACTTTTTTTTGGGATAAAAATTGTGGAAATTTTGAACATTTAATTAAACAGCCTACTTAATTTCTGGTTTTATACTTTTTTATAATCTTATAGGTTTATCCTTTCCCTTCACATATCAATAACTGAAAAAAAAAATGTTTTTTGGTTTCCGATTAATAGAAAAATTATGACAAATGCTGCACTTTTCAATTACACGCCAAGGACGCCCGAACAAACACCCTGTAAAGCCGCCATTTTGTTTTTTTAAAAAAAAAGGAAAAATGTTTTTCTACTCTTCAAAGTTGTAATAAAATGATGTTAAAACTTTAAAATGGTGTGATTATTTGATCACCTTTAAAAAAATTCATAAAAAAAGACTCATTTTAGGGCGTCCAAAGGGTATTCCCCCCCTTAACGAATAGTATTCAATCGTTTTCAGTCAAAACGGAGCGTTTTCGAACTCTGTTTCTCCCGTGTGTCCAAAAACGTACTCAATATAAAAGTGAAAAAATCAGTATTCAAAAAGCAGTACTCGGTCTTAAATCAAAGAAATCATAAACTTAAGACTCCAAAAAAAAGCTGTTAAGACTCCAAAAAAAAAAGTTTGTGCGCAAAAATTTAAAAAAAAATTAAATATACAGCTTTGAGGTTATTATCACCGAAGGTTCCGCTTACAAGCTTTTTGGACTGGAGTTTACAGTTTATTTAATTTAGGAGCGGATTGGAAAAGACTAGGACTGGAAATAAAATCAACCCTATTGGCTACCGGAATTTTGAAAAGGCCAAATTAATATCAGAAATGACACGAATGTGTTACAGATGAGATTATACGGTGCGCGCCTAAGGTATGGAATAAATTCAGTAAATGTGAAACAAATAATTTCTGAAAAAAAATCCTCGAACAGGTCGATTTTGTTTAATAAAAACACACATTTTTGAGGGAACATCTATTTTCAGATGTCATTTGTTTTTGAGTAATGACGTCATTTTTTTAATTTAATTTGAAAAACTCTTTCATTGTCGATTTAACGATATAAAAATATTGCCACCTTACATAACAAAATTTTTGAGTAAACGACAATTGCATGTAACAAAATGGCAAATAAATTTTTCACAGTACCTGTAAATACATAAAAATTTCTGAAAAACTGAACACAAATAAAACATAGCAAAAAAAGTACGTTGCTAAGTAAAACAATTATCAGTTTAAGTTTTTTGACATATCCATGGTTTTTACTGTCAGTTAATCAGAAGATTTGTCATTAAATTGTGCGAAAAGTTAATATCACGTGTTAGTATTTATAAAAATCCCAATTTTAATATGGCACATTTAACTGTGACACAAAGAATTGAAATTTTGATTTTCATCCGATGTGGAGATTGGACCAGAACTCAGCAGGAGGTATGTAATTTAAAATGCAAAATATCCAGATAACCCTATAACCCAATCCACAGTTAGTAAGATTGAGTCCAAATTTAGAGAAACTGGTGATGTTTAAGATCTCATCAAAATCAGGTCGTCCAAAAATTACCCGAGATAAAAAGATTGACATTGTGTTAAGTATGGAAAAGAACCCTCAGAGTACCTCTACACGAGTTGCCTCAGAAAATGAAGTTAGTCAGACGACAGTTCTACGTATCCTGAGGAAAGAAAACTATCATCTCTACAAGTTTCAGCTTGTGCAAGAATCAACGAAGACGACCCCGACCGGCGACTGCAATTCTGTGAAACTATGATGAATCTTTGTCAAACAAATCCAAATTTACATCAGCAAATACTGTTTTCCGATGAGGCCACGTTTTGTCTAAACGGCACAGTGAACCGTCAAAATTGCAGGCATTGGAGTCGGACGAATCCTCATTGGATCATCGAAGCACATACTCAACAACCGCAGAAATTAAATTTGTGGGCCGGAATAGTCGCAAACAGAATAATAGGGCCTTTCTTCTTTGAAGAAACTCTCACTGGAGAAATATATCTGGAGTTCTTGCAAAATGATCTAGTGCCAGCGCTTGCAGTAATTTTCCCAAACGAGAATGATCCTCACATTCCAGATAACACGCTCTGGTTTCAGCAAGATGGAGTACCTTCGCATTATGTGCGCTCATTTCGTGAATATTTAGAGGTCATCTTTCCTCAGAGGTGGATTGGCAGACGAGGACCGATAGAATGACCCGGAAGATCCCCAGATCTTACACCACTTGAGATGAAAGAAAATGGGAAAGAAGTTGAAGGACGACATTTCGAACACTTAATTTAAAAGTGTATTTGCTTATTAAAGAAATTTTCGTTTATTAATTGTGAAAAATATATTTCTCATTTTGTAACATTCAATCGTCATTTACTCAAAAATTTTGTTATGTAAGGTGGCAATATTTTTATACCGTTAAATCGACAATGAAAGGGTCTCTTTAATTAAAAATTAAAAGAGATCCTTTAGTTTATTTTCCCTTTTTAGAGAAAAAGGGAAATTAAATTTAGAAAATGGGGGTTTCCATTTGAAAAATACGTTGATGACGTCATTACTCAACAAATGACATTTGAAAATAGACGTTCCCTCAAAAATGTGTGTTTTTATTAAACAAAATCGACCTGTTCGAGGATTTTTTCCAAACATTTTTTGTTTCACATTTTCTGAATTTATTCCATACTTTAGGCGCGCACTGTATATGGAACAGGTAATCAAGATCTAGTCAGATTGCTGTGAAATATAACACGAATAATAAGAGATAAGCTCGCAAATTAATTCTTTCTGCTCAAGAATTTACATAACAAGTGTGAATATTTTAAAGCCAACTGACACCGTTCGATAGCGAGGGCCGCATCGATCATGCGAGCATAGATTACGAAACAAACGGCCGCCGCATATTTCAGGGGTAATTTAAAAATCTATTTTCCCTCAGCCGCACTTCGTATGGGTGGAATGGAGTGTCTCGAACGTTCGGACATCAATATTCAAAGTTTGTCTTCGGTAGGATCATTTATTATGTGTCTCGGAACGCTTCTTCCTTTAACTGCAGCCAATTTAAACGGCCCGAAGGCGATTATACAGCTCGCCTGTTCGAATACCATCCCGATTTTCTGATTTGTGACTCTCGGTCGCCGGCCCCGCTTCCCAACAATGAATTAAATTTTACACTTTTCTGATTACCGATTAAGAATATAATTGTGTGGGGCGGTGCTAGACGAACGATAGTAGGAGAGCTGGTAGACATTTTTGCGAAGCTATTTGAGGCAATGTGAAAAGTTGCTCAAAACTTCCTTTAGTGGTACCTAAATACAAAAATGCAGACCTGGCTGAAGAGTTAGGGGGCTTAACACGTTCATCCCGTAAACATTTTTTAAGCCCACCTGTTAGGCCGTTATTTATTTCAGTTGATTCCACCGTGCACCACCGATGGTGCACCACGGCTCCCGAGTAACATTTCTCGTTTGTAACCGTCATCACCGCCACCTATGGTACATATAGTCTACATCGGTAATAGGTAGAATACATGCTATTTCTCACACGTGGCTGTCTTCTATCATAAGTAACATTATAGAAAGTTATGAAACTGAACAATAATGAAACCTAAATAGAAAAGATCAGATATATATTGATTTTGATAAAGTTTTTTAGTAATAAAAGAAGTACCATAAAAATTGATGCTCGTAGCTGAGAGTCTGTAAAAGTCTTCTATTGCTGAAATGAACGGAATAGTGTTTCCCAAAATCAAAAACATTATGTTTGTTTGCTAAAAAAATTTACGGATTCAAATTCAATGACTTTTGGTTTTGCAAGATTACCCACTTTACGGTAAAGTTTGGGTGTTCGAAATATGAATTGGGTAAATCGTGGAAATATGAAACCTCCTGTATAAATGCATATGATTGGTTACTACGGTGTCATTAGACTGTTTCAATAATAAACTAGTTCTTAGAGGGTCCATTGAACTTTCATTCCATATTATTTTTTCTTTTTATATTTTGATGATACGTAGAATTTTAAGTTTTTTTTGACAAGCACATATTAGTTGTAAGATAAACTCCATTGCTTTATGTCGTCGAATATCATTTCAATAAATTTGTATTGATAAAAAAAGTGTCTCATAATTCATGAAAGATTACTGTGATCTGAAAACGGGTGTACCACAGATGGTACATAACCTTTACCTACAGCCGTAATATAATATCAAAGGCCGATATGTAGCCGTAGAGTTTGTAGCAAACATTTTTTACGTCATATAATGTGGCCATATATGGTACATACCGGCTGTTGATAATAACCTAAATGTACCACATGCGGTACACATCGTCGTGAACGTGTTAAGCGACCATTACATTTTTTCAAGCGAAATAATTTTTGCAAAAAATATTCTTTAGGCACATTGAGATTTTAACATTTTACAATTTAATATTTAAAGAGTTGAAAAATCAAAAGGCCAGATCATTTAACCGTGTCAAAAAGTTTGCCAGATGTTTGCAAAATTATTTTTCAAAAAAAAAAATAAAAAAAACGTTCTTAAAAAAATAGTTATTTACAAAAAGACAGGGTCGTTTCGGTGGGACATGTTACCTGCCAGGTGAGTGAGAATATTCAATGTGAGTGCGAGTGAGTGATGCGGTGCGCAAATTGAAGTGTGAGAGAGAGTGTATATCGGCAGCTGTCTCAAGAGGAAGCAAGCTGCGGTGTGATCGGCTCGCGCAAAATCACGTGATTAACAGCATTCATGCGGTCGATTGTAAGAATTTTGGAGTATTTAAAACGTTCTTAGTCGTAATTTTTAAAACTTATATATATTTATTTATAAACGAAAAGGAGTAGAGTAAAATGTTGTAAATATTTATTGATGGGCGACATAACTCAGCAAATAAAATGTTTTTTTTTTTTATTTACCCTCTGATTACTTTAATTCAATTTAGTTTTGATTAATTTTATTATCATGATATATAGTACACTGAAAAAGTGAATGAATATAAATATAAATTTTATAATAAAATCCATTGAAATGAAATTGTGAAAGGGGTGGCAACCACCCCTGGGGCAAGAGCACACATCGGCATTATATAACTTTTGTTATCTAAGCACTTTCCTATCATCTCATCAAATTTCAAGTGAATCGGTTCAGTCCGAATGAATTCGGAGGTGAATATCCCGAGTAACTGGACTATATATGATGTCCCAAAAAATGCAAGATTTCAATTTTTCCTCTGTTTTGTTCGGCAAGGTTTGTGGCCTTCTGTTTTACCACTTTTTGTAGTACACACGTTGTGATTGGTCAGTAAACGACGCACAGTGGGACAAGTTTTGTCCCACTGTTAGGAGGAAATCAACAGTGGGACTGTTTATTTGTGGTATTTTACCCAAATCACTTTAGAGATCGTAAAAATGAAGATTTTAAGATGCTCTTTTTAATGTTCGTTATGAATTTCATCATAAATTCCTCTAGCCGGATTTTTTTTTCATTCTCGATTTTTTATTATTTTAATCTAAAAACGTATTTTTATTGGAAAATATGGGTTTTCCAATGAAAATCAGTGTCAACGACAATCAACAATAAAATTCGAGAATTTTTATTGGAATAGTAGTAGATATTATTTAAGGGGTTAGGTGGGTTTCAGAGGTTCAAAAAAGGGTATTTTTACTATATATTTTTTTTTTAAATAGATACAATCATATATTTTATTTAAACAATTCAGCATGTCAAAGATACATATTTAAACAGTATTTTGTGAAATTTTTATTTAAAAAATTCCGAAAACTCAGCCGTTGGTACCTCATCTCCCTTGAAGTCTCAAAAAAAAAATGCTCTTGCCGTGGAGAGCTTAACTCATTATTGGTTCATCCAAAATCAAAAAAACCAAAAATATTTCGTTAGTACATGGATAAATCTCGTTATTGGACGAAGGAAAAAAAATAAAATAAAAATCGAATTTTTAACAGACGGAACAAAAAAACATATTTTTTGGTCAAATTTTCGCCATGTATTGGATCGAAAAAAATAGTTGTAATAATAAAAAAAAATTCTTCGTTCAATGACTAGATAATGTTATTTCAAAGGTGTGTGCAAAATTTGAACAAAATAAGGTGTGTGCAAAATTTGAACAAAAATCGCTTCATAACTTTTCGAGAAATCGTGTCCACCGACTTAAAAAATTGAGTTTTGAGATAAACGCGTTTAAAGTTTTAAATTGAAATAACATGCAAAAAAAATGTTTTTAACGTACATAGAATCATCGATTCCGGCACCATAAAACTGGCAAACGTAAACAAACATGGAGAAAGCGAGTAATCAACTGTCACACGCCTAGGGGGCGCATTCTTATCTGAAATCGACAATACCTGCGAAGGCTGCACTGACGTGGCCTGATGGGCGGAACTTCCGAAGGGTCTATCTCTTAGAATATTACTCGGATCGATTTGAAATTTTAGGAGAATATTTTAATATATAACATATTGTACTATTTAATAAGACAAAAAAAAATAATCGATTTTTTGAAATTTTCAAACCCACCTAACCCCTTAACTTAATCTCCTGCATTACTATAATTTCTCTCTGCCATGAGGGTATCACTTATATGCAAGAAATTTCGTTAGTAGTGGTCATTTTTCATATCACATAGATATTGGACCCAGAATTGAAGGTACGCGTTGTTAATTTCTTCTTTAATTTTGTTAATTAGTAGTGGCTAGGAGCCCCACAATTCTAGGAATATCCAGCCATTATTTGTCCAAAATTTTCTTGAATGCGATTATTATATAAACATATTAGTGATATCAATGGTATGGAAAGAATTTGTATAAGTAATAGGTTCATGTAAATTTTCGTTGCTAGAGCACATACGATTCATAATATCGGGTATTGTGCGTATGAGGGTGGTAACAAAAAGTTGCTTTATGCAACGGTAACACCATCAATTTCCTCCTAACTGGTATCCTGAGATTAGGAGGATGTGGCGGTCTTCCCGTGACATAGTCACATACTTGTGATATACGCCAAGAATGCGAAAGCTATACACCATAGGAAAGTGCAAGATTTCAAAGCCGAGCATTAATAAATAAGAAAAAAAATAAACTCTTCAAATAAAGGGAACTGACAGAAAAATATTATATCCTTAGTTGCCAGACTGATATTTTGTTTTAAAGCTGTTCTAATTTATTCTCTGTCTCTTCTTCTCTTTTATTGTCTGTCTCTGTGTTTACATCAATAGGGAACCAATAAAATTATGTAGGCGGGACAGCCCGCCCATAAATTATAATGCGCACGTGTGAATTGCATTCTTAAGTACAATAACCGAAATAAGGAATCAGTTTAGCCGTGTCTGCGTAAATAAAATGTGCGAATGTGTGGTTTCACCAAGACGGCTGCCCGGTCCACAACAGCCGACAAGTAACAAATTTCTTGGAAACCACATTTCCTGGGAGACTTATTAGTACTACGGGCACAATTAAATGGCCACCCAGATCCCCCGATTTATCGCCCAACGACTTCTTCCTTTGGGGATATTTAAAACAAACTATTTACGGACAGAACATGAAAGACCACGAAATTTAAATGATTTACGGGCCAGAATTGTAAAAGTCCTAAATAATATTTCCCCTGAAGTGTTAGAATGCGTAAGAACTGAGTTTTACGATAGACTAGGTTTTTGAGAAGCACAAAGGGGCGACATTTTTGAACCACTTATTCAATAGGCATTTTTTCTTTCTTTCGTATTATAACCGGGTTGATTTATATTTTTATTTTTTTATTTTTTATAGAACTTCAATTTTATTTTCTTGCAGACCGGTTAATTAAGGAATACAAATATTTGAAAATAAATACAATTATGTTCGTACACTTCTTTTAAGTGTATGGGATAATTGTAAAAGTCAGAATTACGTAAGAATTTCGTTTCATACGGTTAAGTCGATGTGCACGCCATGCGCTGCGAAAAAATACTGAGTTCCACTCCACTCAAATTCAACGAAAGGCGTGTAGGCAATATCCCACCCCACAACCTGTTAGGTCTCATACGTTTCTAATAGGTGCGCACAAGCGTGAACCACTGTAGCATCTAACTGTCTTTATCTGTCCTTACTGGTGTATTTTAACTTATTCTCTTCTACACATGTATCGCCAATATGTAATGGTGCAATTTCCTACCCTAGTATGTAACGTAATTGTTTTTAGGCCAGTGGAATTAGAAAAAAAAGGTCTATATTTGGATCTAATTAACCACATATTTTAACATGGTTTAGTGTGTTCATCTGGAGTTCAGGGACATCATCCTGAAATTGATCCCAATTTGAAGGTCAGAAACGATGTCAAATTGACGTTGGAATGTGCAAAAATCGTTAGAAACGGACATATGTATAATTGATTTGCTCTGGGACTATTACCATTAGAGGTATGGAATTTTTTTCTAATGTGTAGGTAATGAAAATCTGGTAAATTTGCGACTTGTCGAGTTCGATTTGGTCAATTATTTATTTGAATATTTAAAAAATGCCGCTGAAATTTCCAAAATTTTGATTTATCTCTCATTTTGCAAATTATTAATATTATTACCATAAATTATTTTTTTTTTCAAAAAAAATTGTTTATAACAATTTGTTTAAATAATTGTTAAATTTCTCCATGCTAGTTGTTGTTATATTCGCGTGCTACCCCAAAAGAAAACAAGAAACGTGAAAATCGAGTAATGAACGACCGAGATACGAACTTTTTTTTCAGTCCGCGAATTTGAAATAGCTAGAAACTCTGCTTGTCTTGGATCACTGATGACGTCATTTACTTTCGCCCAAAAACACTATCAGTTTCAAATGAGCGTGTACCTTTCCAAAAAGCATTTTTTACGTCATGGTGAATGAAATTGCAAAATTAAAGTATTGAACTACGCAGTTAAAATTTGAGCCTTAATGTGTATAAATAAACAAATGGTGAGATTATTAAAAAAATATATCTCGGCTTCTGCATATGCTAGAGCAATTTTTTTTATTAATTTGTGTAAAAATACCAGCTACCAAGATATCAAAATCGCATGTCAATATTATTGTTCATTTACGAGATAATTGAAAAAAACGGAACACCAAAATCTATACATTTTTCGGACGCCATTTTGACGGTCTTAAAATCGAAAAATAAATATGCCCATTGCAGTATCATAAAATATAGGTCTTTGCGAAATGAGACCTGGATGAACCTTTTTTCTCGACGGCAATAGGGTCAAATAGCATTAAATATTTAAGGTGTTTTTTTTTATAAACAAATGGAATTTCTCGTTAACGAATTAATATTTTATGATGAAAATTTTTTGGTGTCTTGAGGATCATTAAAGACACATTTACCAAACGTTTCAAGCATGCATAAGCTTTTTTCGCAAAATGAAAAATAAATCAAAATTTAATAAATTTCAGCGGTATTTCTTAAATATTTAAATAAATAATTGTCCAAATCGAACTCGACAAGTCGCAAATTTACCGGATTTTCATTACCTACACATTAGAAAAAATTCGATACCTCTAATGGTAATAGTCCCAGAGCAAATCAATTATATGTCCGTTTTTAACGTTTTTAGCACATTACAATTTGACGTCGTTTCTGACCTCCAAATGGGGATCAATTTCAGGACGATGTTCCTGAACTCCAAATGAACACATTAAACCATGTTAAAATCTGTCGAATATTACATAATCAAAAGATCTTCGTATTCCACTTATATTTTATTTCACAAATACCCGTGGCCTTTAGCTACAGTCGCTGGTACCGAGTTCACGAATTTCTCAGGGGCATGTTTATCTTTACGATAGGAGTGCGTTCAGATGTTTATTTGAATTTGAAATTGAATTTCCTTTACGAATAAACGTAAATAATTCATGGCCCTTTTATGCCCCTGGAAGTAGACTGTATTTGATTTAATGAATACATATTTTAACCTAACGGCACGGAAGACAAATGACTTAAGATACTAAGTGGTGTAAAACTAAATGTAAATGTTTTCTGAGCGAGTCAAAGTTAAATCTAGAGTATCCTTGATTGTTCAGTTAATTATTGTGCTACATAATTATGTAATATAGCCTGAATTTTCAACATTAAAGAATTGTTGTTGGTCAATAAAGCAACTTGACAGTTTGCTATTGTCGAGTTGAAAACCTACAAATATTTTCGGAAACACGAAGGCAACAATGTGATACAATAAAAATATATTTCGTCAGCAATGTGATATAGACTCTCTGAAGAAAGAAGTATGTTTGACGTCTTTTTTCATTTTTTTTTTTTTGATAAAATAAATATCTGTTTATTATTACAGATGTCATTACGACATAAAAACAGAATTTATGCCGAACCAACGCGAGTGTTTGGTAAAAATAACTTATACCATTACACAGGCCCACAAAAAAAAGTGTCTGGTTCTGGGATGGAGACTAACTTTTTATTATATAAATATTTTGCGCCGCTGAATAGTTCATAATTCAGCGGAACCCCTGTTTTTTATGATGAATTCGGTCATCATAAAAAATAGGGGTTCCGCAGCTAATTTTGAAGATAACCTCAAAAAAATGTCGTAGACGACGTGTTTCGGTGGTAAAAGTTTGAGAAGAACAAAAAATATTTGTTTCACATCAAAAACACTTTGTTTCTACGTATTTTGGCCTGCTGAATCCGAATTTGCTATGAAAAAAAGAGGTTTGACCAACGGATTTTGGAGATAACATCAAAAAACTGCTGAAAACGACGTTTTTTTGTAATAGAAGCTTGAAAGAAATGAGAATATGATTCGCGTCACATATAAAATACCGTATTCCAATGTATCTCAATTTCTTAAACCCGAATGTGTTATGAAAAAATTTGGTTTAACAAGTGAATTTCAAAGATCATCCTCAAGAATATGTAAAAATTGCTTTTTTTAACGGTAAAATCTTGAATAACGTGGATTGGATCAGTCTAAAATCAAGACTAAGTGGAAACTCTTTAGTAATCACATGAACATACTTGCATTTGACTTTCTGGAATTCAGACTACGAAAATAAATTGAAACACCAGCAAACTGAAGACAAATCTGAAGATTATTGTATCTCTGAGAGCGGAAATCTGGAAATATTCTGGGATTCAGCTGCACAAAATACATAAGAACCAGATACTTTTTTTTGTGGGCATTTCTTTGGTCTTCTCAAGCTTTTACAGCCGAAACACGTCGTTTTCGACAGTTTTTTGAGGTTATCTTCAAAATTAGCTGCGGAACCCCTATTTTTTATGACGAATTCGGATTCAGGGGCATAAAATACATAAGAAAAAATTAGTCTCCATACCAGAACCAAACACTTTTTTTTGTGGGCATTGTTTTGGCCTTCTCAAGCTTTTACAACCGAAACACGTCGTTTTCGACAGTTTCTTGAGGTTATCTTCAAAATTAGCTGCGGAACCCCCTATTTTTTATGATGAATTCGGATTCAGCGGCACCAAATACATAAGAAAAAGTTAGTCTCCATCCCAGAACCAGACACTTTTTTTTAGGGGGGGTCTGTGTTATTAATTACATTTTTTCTTTCCAGAGTAACTTAATGGTGCAGCCTTTAAAATGTTTATAAATATGTTTAACACTTATCTGTTCAATTACAGTTATTTTCTATTTTGAAAAGTAAACTACTAAAGAGACATAAAGAAAATCAACTTTGACTATGAACGAAAGAGATGGAAATGGCGGTCATGTCTCAGCTTTTCGGTTATGTCAACTTTTGACAAGTGACTGTCACGATTTGTAAAATAAACAATGGCTGTCATATGATATGACAGTCTTGACAAGTAAATAAGGTTATAAATTCGATTAAGGATAGAAATAAGTATTTTTTTCTCGGCCAACTTTGATGTTTTTTTTTTTATGTCTCGTTATTTAGTAAACTACTATTTACCGAGACAGAAACAGTTTGGGGTGAGACATGTCTCGAGTTACTTTGAGCATGATGACTCCATGAGAAGATGCCAGAGAAGAAACTGTAGATTCTTTAATTAAACCAACAGTATTGTACAACAAAACCATGCATAAAGACATCCACATCCACAACATATGCGGATAAATTATAAGTCACTGGAAATGTGGAAAAACTCTCCAAGACAAAGACAGGAATAAAATTAAAGTAAAGAATAAGTTTATAAAAGATTTTCCTAATTCACAGATATGCTGGGTCAAATAGGAATGCTGTAGGTGCGCCTGTAAGTTTTAACATTACACAGCTAGCTATTTTCAATTTCTTATAGGGATTATAACTTATTTTTTTGTTATAGGATAATCACACATTGTGTAAGAGTAGTTAATACAAAACATGAACAAACATACTCGTATATTATGAAATGATAGTGTTAATACTAAACTACATATACGAGGTGTGTAAATTAAGTAAGGAGACTGGCAACATAGAGCCCGAGCTAACAACACTGCGGAGACGGGACTTGAAAAGGCGGTAGGTTAACATGTGATGCACCTTCAGTACAAGTTTGTACTTGTTAGAATCATTTGTTTGTTCTTTGTGACGTTTTCGTAAACCGTTTTTTTTCTAGTGCGTTTTATAAATGAGAGCAATGGTGTACTATCAGATTTTGCTTCAGACTTGGACACAGCGCAACAGATACTATTGCAAAACTTCAACACGCCTACGGAGTGTTATTTCAAGAGCCCAGGTTTAAGGCATTCTCAGAAGGAAGAGAGTCGATTGAAGATAAACCACGCAGTGGAAGACTTTCATCTTCAAGAACCGATGAAAATGTCCATAGAATACGTGATCTTGTGCTTTCAGATCGTCGGTTGACGACAAGAATGATTGGGGAAGAGTTACATTTGAATCACAGCACTGTTCATCAGATTTTGACGAATTGGGGATGAGAAAAATCTACGCAAAAATAGTTCCAAAAAACTTTTCGCAGGAACAAAAGGACATCAGGAGAGAAAGGTGTCTTGACGTTTTGGAATCGACTGAAAATGATTCCTCACTTGATGGAACGTGTGAACTGGTGATGAGACTTTGGTGTTTGAGTACGACCCAGAAACCAAGCGCCAAAGCATGATTCACTTCAAGCTCTCCAAAAACCCAAAAAAGCGAGAGTGAGCAAGTCGATGATCAAATGCATGTTGATTTGCTTTTTGATAGCCAGGGAATTGTCCACAAAGAGTTTGTGCCTCCAGGCCAAACAGTCAATCAACACTTTTATAGAGATGTTCTTGAAAAACTTCGAAAAAGGGTCATGCGTGTGAGACCAAACATCAAGAACAACTGAATGTTGCATCACGACAATGCGCTTTTTCACATAGCCATTTCAGTAAATGAGTTTTTAGCCAGTAAAAACATTCATGTGGCTCCTCAGTCTCCTAATTCGCCGGACTTGAGTCATTGTGACTTTTTTCTCTTCCCGAGTCGCCATTGCAGTATATGAGTTCCTGCACTGCTATGAGGAATGGAAGAACCGTCCCCAGCGCTGTGTGGCTTCCCAAGGAAGTCATTTTGAAGAAGACAATATTGAATTGTAATTCTATTCGAATAAAAAAAAATCTCATTACTCAATTTACACACCTCGTAATTAACAAAATAATACTTAATGTAACTAAGTAAATCGTTAAGATGGATCGGAGAACAAGCGAGAAGTGCTATACAAGAATTTATTATTTCTTTATAATAAGATTCTCTAAGACTACATAAATGTTTATCAACCAGACATGATTTCAGTTTCATTTTAAATATTATTTCCTTCTCAATGTTTTTGATCCCTTTTGGTAAAAATATAAACATCTTCGTACATATTCGACTGGTCATAGTCATACGAATCTAACTGGTTTGGAATGGTAAAACCCAAAACCTTTTTAAACAGAATAACTTTTCTATTTATTTTTTTTCTCTGTCAAACTGTTTTCGAGATAATGCTGGTCTAAGTAGAGTTGAGACACCCAGTAAAAGTTTGTTCGGAGAGCTGGTAAATACAGTAACCAGAAAAAAACTTAAATTTATTTTTAACCACGAAAATTTCCTGTGATAGATAATAGAACGCCCTCTAGCGGCTAAGCGAAACAACTATGCCTATAAGCAAGCTGACTTAAATCGTTTTCTTTTGGGTCGAGGATTTGTTTTATTACTTTGACCACTCAATTTTCAGACACCCTGCATTACGGTAAATAAATAGAAGATAATAGCTTTTAACAGCTAATTTCACTTTACGTTCATAAAAAGAATAAACGATATACATATAACCATTATACACGGTGGAGACTTTAACTGGAATATATTCGCTAGCGGGGGCGGTGAATGATTTTTCAAAAAATTCCCGAGACACGTCAACTTTTAAATGTATTTACCTACATTTTGCAAGTAATGTGAAAAATATAGCCCTTCAGGGGTGGCTGAAACCACCCTCGACATGATTTTTTCAAATGCAACCCTATGGCTTGTGACCCTCATTTTAAAGCTGGTGGAAAGAGGAATCCAACGCACTGATCAAATTTTAATTTTTAGTATGTTTGTAGGGTTGCATACAATTAAAACGTAATTTTATAGTTTAATTTATTTTTAACGCAACAATTTCGTACTCAAAATATGTGTTGTTTAGTTTTGGAATGTAAACCTTACTTTTCATATGTCCCCACAAAAAATTCCAAGCAATTCTTTTGCCACAACTGATATTTGTTATTTTTTGCTAGTGTTTTTACACGGCCGCAAAAGTAATTTAGTTTGTATGCTGTATTCAGAGTTTGAAACGAAGTGTTATTTCAAATTGGTGAATTGGTGGTCTTATTTAACTGAATCACTAAAAATCGAAATTTTGATGATGATTGGATATGGTAATAGGGCGCGAACTCAATGCGAAGTTGTTCGCTTGTTTCGAGAAAACGTATCCTGACTTGCCACCACTAAATCAAGGTACCATTAGTAAAATTGAGGCACAATATCGAGAGATGGGTCATGTCAGGAAAGTACCGAGTAAGAGGCAGGCTGTTGTTGATGACGACACGAAGTTGAATTTGTTCCTTGCTCTAGAAGAAAATCCAATCACTCCAGCCCGTCAACTGGCCCGTGATCTTAATCACAAAACAGTTTTAAAAATACTTAAAGATGAGAAAAAAACGCCCATATAAAATGCAAGCCGTTCAAGAGCTACTTGAAGGTGATCCAGATCGACGAGTGGAATTTTGCGATTTATTGATGACTTGTATTGATCAAAACCAGTTATCTTTAGAGTGGATAGTTTTTCTGACGAGGCTACTTTTTACATTAAATGGGCACGTAAATCGCCAAAATTGTCGTTACTGGGCTGAAGAGAACCCCCATTGGATGAGGGAACTTCATACTCAGCGCTCACATAAACCAATGTGTGGGACGGAATAATACAAGATAGAATTGTAGGACCATTTTTCTTTGATGACACTCATAATGGAGCAAGATACTTGCGTTTACTCCAGCACGAACTAATGCCAGTGCTATGTCATTTATTTCCAAACCCCTTAAACCCTAACTTGACCGACGAGAGGTTATGGTTTCAGCAAGATTTTTCAAAACTTTTCAAAACCCCACCACACTATGCTGCCATTGTTCGTCAGTATCTGGACAAAATTTTTCCCGGTAGGTGGATTGGGAAGCGAGGTAATATTGAGTGGCCAGCAAGATCTCCAGATCTTACACCACTGGATTTCTTTTTTGTGGGGACCTCTTAAAAGTAGGGTTTACATTCAGAAACCCAACAACATAGCAGATCTGCAGGAAAGGATAAGAGGGGAAATCGGAAAAATAACAACGCAAATGTTGCATAATGTAAGGGACGAAACCCACCACAGACTGGGATGCTGCCAACAAGTGAATGGTGCACATTTTGAACAATTGTTACGTTGAAAATAAATTTAATTTTTAAATTGTTTTAATTGTATGAAACCCTACAAACATACTAAAAATTAAAATTTGATCAGTGCGTTGGATTCCTCTTTCCACCAGCTTTACAATGAGGGGTCACAAGCCATAGGGTTGCATTTGAAAAAAATCATGTCGAGGGTGGTTTCAGCCACCCCTGAAGGGCTATATTTTTCACATTACTTGCAAAATGTAGGTAAATACATTTAAAAGTTGACGTGTCTCGGGAATTTTTTGAAAAATCATTCACCACCCCGCTAGCGAATATATTCCAGTTAAAGTCTCCACCGTGTATTACATCTAAGACGGTAACATTATGTCGCAAAAATTGCAACTAACGTGAATTTATTTACCTCATGCATGTAAAAGCCTAAGCGTGTAAAACTAGGAAGAGGAATATTTAGTGAGTTCAGAACTTTTGCCGTGCTCTGCTTGTGTGTCTTGATTCATTTTTAACCACGAGTTACCCGAAGCCAACAGAATAAAGTTGGGCCGGTAGCTATCCCAGAACTTATGAAGTCGGTCCCTGGAAAACGACGTTGAAATTTCAAATAAAACTATTGCTGGCGTTAAAACTACGCTTTCAGAGCGATCCTCGTTTAATTGAGAGAAGATTTGATGGACTTGGATGCCTCAGGTGACAATGGAATTCATTTCGTTTCGAAGTTACAGCTCTGAAATAAACCGTTCGTAATTTATAGCTTTCAGAAAATGCACGCGATAGTCCTTCTCTAGCAAGAGCGGAGTGTAATTACGTGACCCGCGTTCTGTTTACCCATGAAATTACTTTGCTTTATTGCCAAGAAAAAACGCAGACAGTTTTTTGTCTTGAAGCCAATTTGGTTAATTTGGAGAAAACTTCTAGCTGATTTAGAAGCCATTATTTGAGAGCTTCTTTGAGTTGGAAAGCGCGAGGCCAATTACTATAATCAAATAAATACAAAATGTAGAAGATGTAATTTTCCGCATTCAGTTACGTTTTTTTTATATAATAAATAGGTGAATTTCTTTTTACACGTTACACAGGCACACGAAAAAGATGGTCTGTCTACATAAAGTACTTCCATGTAAAGGGTAGGCTATCACATGGTTTCCTTTTAAAATTGCTATTAAAACTCCATCGTTGAATATTTTTAAATGATTGTTGCTTTATTCAGGAAAGTATGCCTTCCCATTATTTATGGAAAACAATTTCAGTTAAATGGCCGGCTTGACAGTAGTTCATTCTTTTCACCCAATTTTGCAGTACATTTTCGATTATTTGTGGCTCTATGGCACGAATTACTCGATTGATGTTTTCCTTCAGTGCGTCAATTGTTTAGGGATCGTTGGAGTAACAACTGTCCTCAACATATCCCCATAAAAAATAGTCGAACGGTATTAAATCGCAGCTGCGCGAAGGCCAATTAATGTGTCCAAAACGGCCGATAACACAGTTACCGAATTTAGTGTGCAAAAGGTCAATTGTTTCACGGCTTGTGTGACACGTTGCTCCATCCTGCTGGAATCAAAGCTCGTCCAAGTCCAAATCGTCCAATCGCGGCCACAAAAAATCAGTTAACATGTCTCTGTAACGCATTCCATTCACTGTCACGCTGTTGCCATCTTCATTTTGAAAGAAGTACGGACCAATGATGCCACCACTCCAAAACCCACACCAAACAGTCACTCTTGCAGGATGCATTGGCTTCTCTGGGACTACGTGTGGATTTTCGGAACCCCAAATCCTACAGTTCTGTTTATTAACATTCCAAGATGAAAATGAGCTTCGTCCGAAAAAATGATTTTTCGATTGAAATCGGCGTCATTTTCAAACTCATTTAAAGCTCACACGGAGAAGCGATAACGAAGTGGATGGTCATTTTCCTTTATCTCTTAAGTAAGTTGCACCTTGTAAGCAAGTAATCCGAGGTCTTTATGCAATATTCTCCTCAGAGAAGTGTGACTGACATTAAGTTGTTGTGCTCTGAGACGAGTTGGGATTCTTGGGTTTTCTCGAACACTTTGGGCAACAGCACCAATTCTTTCAGCTGTGCGCACAGAACGAGCACGTGGATGACTTCTGTTATCCATAATCATGCCAGTTTCACGAACTTTCCTTAAGAACTTCCTTACACCAGGCGCTGACGGAGCTTCATTCCGACCAAAAATTGTTCACAATTTTTTCACTGTTTCTGCAACACATCATTCACTTTTTTGTGTGTCTGTGTCAATAAATAATTATGACCACCATCATATTTTATTTTTTAAAACACACTGTGAACAGCAACGACCCAAAGAAAGTATTTTCTCCAAACTCATGAAATAGTCTACAACTTTGCTAATTTAACCGTTTTCCTAGCTCTTAAAGTTTTCAAGATAGCAATATATCCATAAAAAATTGTGGACACATTACACTGTAATTATTTATGTACCAACTGTATCCCTTGATCTTAGCAGATAGTAAGTAGGTCAGTTGTAGTGATTATGGTTAGCGATAATTTTATTAATAGTTCTATACTTCTGTGACCTGTTTCGAAATCTGCCGCTGACGTAGGCCCTCTTTTGGGAATTCCCTCAACAATTGATTCACTCAATTTTACAATTTGCTAAGATCAAAGGAAGCTATCTGTATATACAGAAATATTCTAAACAGATTATCTCGTGAACTCGAGGGGCGAAAATAAAGACATTAAAATATGTAAATGTAAAATATAACTCAATTTGAACGATAATGAAAAAATATATCAAACCTACCAATTTCCAAGTACTTTTGATGGACAGAATCGTATTCGTCCCACACAATGGACCTAAATCTGTTACGTTCCCTGGATGCTGCGAGTACAGGTTCCTGTTTATGATGTTCGTTGGGATTCCTGCAAAAAAAATGGATACGGATCAGTGGCGGCTCGGGACTTTTTTTTGTAGGGAGGCAAACATATTTTGTAAATATTTTTGTTTCCTAAATTTTTGTGATGGAAAACATTGTTAATAATATGCCTCATAGTAGGACCTCTACTAATGTGCCTAATATATTTTAGTGGATCAGCAAAACTATCGGGAAGGGGTAGAGTTTCCGTCAAATTATTTTACAATTAAAAGTGAAATAAAATACGGATTTTTCCAGGACTGCGTCAGTTTAGATTTGACGGGCTGAATTGATAACATTCATAATATTTAGTTTGCCTAAAAGATGTAATTTACAGACACAACTAATAAATGTTCCTGAATGTGTCAACTGAACGAGGTAAAGTTTTAAGGTTTTATCAAATCCAGACTTTGTCCAAGCATCTTCTCCACGATTTGAAAATAATACACACGACCAACATAATAATTTATTTAAAGTTAAAGAACCACTTATCCATCTGCACGTATTAACGAAACAACGAGCCGGCTTATCCTGAATAATTAAAGTTTTACTTAGACCTGGCAGTGGTACTCTTAAATCTTTAACAAACAATTTATCCTCATAAGACTGAATTTATACTTAACTAGCGATTTAAGCGACTAAATTTGTACTTTATACGATACTCAACAGTATCATTGCAGATTCGAATATTTATTTGAGTGCCACGACCACTCGTATTGTTATTTTTATGAAACAAACCGCCACACCTGCCAGTTACCTCCATTATAATTTTGTATAATTAATTAAATAAGACGTTCAAATAATGACTTACGTAAGTAATATGGTACATTTTCAATAATTATTACCCTTCTATAACATTCAAAACACTAAAAAAAACTGCAAGAATAACGGCACTTTCCGACAAAAATTTTCAAAACAACAATAAAAGATTTTTTTGTAGGTTAGGTCGGTAGGTTCATGAAATCAAATGACTAGCTTTCTGCGCTGTCACGTGTGAGAGATGGGAGGTGGGCGTGTTTGCCCCGCTATGCAGTTTTTTAAATGACCTTTAGTGCCACTGGAGTTAAGGGTTAAATTTGTTAGCAACTCAGGTAGTTGCGAAGCTTCGTGCTTCCCTATTCCTTATAAATACATATGTGAAAACATTGGCATCGGAGTCATAATATTTTGGTGTATAGTATCTCCAGTTTAGTGTTGGCCCATTCTTTCTGACTCACCCGGTATAGTATTTGAAGCTTTGCGTTCTCTTATGAATCAAAAATTCCATTTACAATCACGCGTTACATATCGTGGTGTAAAGAATTGCTCCCAAAAGACAAGTTCTCTGAACCAAATTTTAATGTTCCATCTTATACCTTTTCAAAGTTATAAAAGGTTTTCTTTCCCGTGGCTCTTAGGTGCTTCTATTCTCGCGGGAGCATTTTTGCATTGTATCCTCCTATTTTTCTCGGTTCCATCGCTACGATATGTGAGACACAATAGGGGATCCTCGTTCAACCGCAGGAGCTAACATTGTAATTTACATATTAGTTATTTGTTTTTAGCTAGTAAGCTGTGCTGGGAAGGATAAATAACACTTGCAATTTCCTGATTAACCCTTTAACGTCAAAACTACAGTTTTTGTATATCCTCTCTTTAGCAACGTGCCAAGTACAAGAAACGATGAAAAAAATCGGGAAATGTCTTTCCGAGTATTTTTGGGAGTGCTCTTTCAAATGGCACCAAAAAATTCATAATAGTTGAAGCTTACCCCTGTTTTTGGCCATTTAAATTGAAAAGAGCACGATTTTTCAGGTCAATTTTCATGATTTTTGACTGGAAAAAATTTTCTTTCGACAGAAAACTACGGGAAAAGTGCATTCAGAGATGTACTGAAAAGTTATGTACTTAGTAAAAATTAATTCCAACATGGGGTGTCCAATATTAGTCCAAAAAGGACACATGGTCAGGGAAACTTTTATAATTTTTTACTCAAACCTGGAGAACTTTGGGCAAAAGTTTAGAGGAAAAAAAAGTGTTCAGATTGGCCATTTCTTAAAAAATCGAAAGACTCCAAAAATTCTGAAAAAATTACACGCCTCAATTGAAGAGTCTAAACAAATTTCTCAACAAAAAAATTCCGTTTTTCCATTTTCCCGTTAGAAAGTTTCAAAAAATAGTCTCTTAAAATTTCACAATCGTTTCCAACATCTAAAAATAACGTCTTCTTGGCTCATACTCAATAAAGTCTGCACCAATATGGCTGTCCCCAAATTGTCCATTTTTTCATTTCAATGTTACCAAAATAAACGGACCGAAAATTCTGGAAAAATTCGCTCTCCCTTAAATCTGTCCAAGAGGTTTTGCAAAAAAAAAAAATGCCTGAACCTATTGACGTCATTTGGTTTGGGGGGTTCAAAAAATGGCTAATCGGTGAAATTAATGTTGGTTAATTAATGAGTTCAAAAAATGGCCAAATCTTAAAAATTCTGAAATAATGAGTGTCTTTGATTATGTATACTTAACAAGTATAATCGAACCAAAAAGACGATTTAAATTTTTTCCGACGCTTAAGGCGATTATTTCCATTTGTTCTTCTTTTGTCAAACTGTAAAAAATTGTCAATTCGCCTTAGACACTTCAGAAAATTCAAAATCGTCCTTTTGACGATTATACTTTGTTAAGTATACATATTCAAGATACTTATTATTTCAGAATTTTTAAAAGACATTTGACAATTTTACGGATTAGCCATTATCTGAACCCCCCAAAACGTCAACAGGTTCGGAATTTTTTGTGCAAACCTCGACATGATTTAAGGGAACGTGCGAAATTTAGATTTTCGGCTTTCCCAATTAATTTTGGAACATTGAAATGAAAAACTGAACTCTAATAAGTATGAGCCAGTTTTTCCCAGATGTCGAAAATGACTGTGAGTTTGACAGAAACATTTTGAAACTGGTTTTGAGAAATTTGTTTAACTCTTCAAGCGGGTGTTAATTTTTTTAGTATTTTCGGATTTTTGGAAAATGGCCAAATTGAAAATGCAAAACGTACCAAAAATTCTGAAAAATATAGGCGTGCTCTTTGTAATCTGCTTTTTGTCTTAACTTTTGCCTAAAACTCAGGTTTGAAAAAATTATGAAAGTTTTCCGTCCAACGTGTCCTTTTGGCCGAGATATTTGGAACCCCTGTTGGAATTAATTTTTCAGTACATAACTTTTACAACTCTCGAATGCACTTTTCCCGTAGCTTTCTGTCGAAAGAAAAATTTATTTCCAGTCAAAAATCATGTTACAAAAAAAAAATTGACCTGAAAAATCGTGCTCTTTTCAATTTAAATGGCCAAAAACAGGAACTTAACTTAGGAAAGACACTAAATCTGGTTAGTAAAGACGGGGAATCATTTATAGCGTCTGTTACAAAAAACAACAAAAACGTTGTTTAAACAAAAAATTAAAGTAGCGCATATCGAAACGTGTCCATTTTTCGAATCATAATAACTAAACAGGATGGGCAATAAGTAATGTGAATGACTTAGTGAAAAGTACATTTCTAGGTCAAAAATTATGTGCAATTGGAATAAAATACGTTGCTAAATCACATTATTACCGGCAAACTCGAATCGCTGTCTTCAAGCGCTCTTTAAGGGCTCCAAAAGATATATGGATGGAGGAAAATGGAGGAAAGAAGTATCTAGGGTAGGGGGATGCCCAAACTAGCGATGATGTCCCGCCTCAAACAATCTCCCTGGTCCACTTCTCACATTGTACCTTCATTTGTTAGATCTCTGAAAGAAAGCTTAACCACAGTCGACGACAACCAAGCAGTAGAGAAGTTATCCAAGAAGGCTCCAAGACTGGTTGATATCCGAAGTTTTTACGATAACAATATGAAAAATTTCCCGGCAATTCTAGGCCGTAAAATTACGTGGAAAAAAATACGTTTTTATAAATAATATTGTAAAATAGAGCTATAATTATAAAAAATTTGTACACTCCGTATATATGTAATAAATAATATTACGTAAGGCACAGAAAAAATGCTTTTGTTAAGTGCTGAGGACCAACTTCAAATGTCTATTGATTTATGAGAGAAAAGATGGTTAGATCAAAATGAAAATATATACATATTCCGGACGTATGTGACATTTTTCGGAAATGGGATCTATAGAAAGGATATTTACTAGGATATTTTTCCAAACGGCAAAGTGGCCATCTTATATATTTTTTTATAAAAAAATTCTGCACTGACTACCCGTTCCTAAAATGTTCAAGTGAATTTCAATCTTGTAATCACTCTTATTTTATCATCCAAGTTTTGTACATAACAGGATCGTCCATAACTAATAATACAGAACATAAGTGTATGCTTGGTAAAGCGTTCTCAGAGCAAAGTGGTAGAAGATTTTAACGAGGGCTGCTCCACTCTGTTCGATGTGAGGAAAAACAGCTTCGATTGCATATATAAAATATAGTGTAAAATGACTCTATTGTTTCTCTTTAAATCCTGCTTATCTAACCGAAAAGTAGTAATTTCAAAACGAATTTTCTGGTCAATAAATATTTTAAGCGGGACTTCGAGATCTGTCTGGCATTGTTATTTATTAGTTGTAATAATGGTCGTTATTATCATATCTACAAATAACAATTTTTTCAGATGAACGACTGATTCACCATTGAGGACACTATCTCAGAGCCGACATTTGGTTCACTACATCCAGTCCAAATCTCAATAATGACATAATATTATGTAAGTGGATATACGAGTAAATCTCTGTATTTTTTTTTAATTATTAAACGTTATTATACAATTAAACCAATTTAATTGTGGTAATGGTAATATTCTACAATTAAACCACTGGGTACTTATAAAAAACAAAATTTACATAAATAAGAAAAAACAAACAAAGAAGAGTATACATTTTTCAGTGTAAATTTTAATGCAGCCTTTGAGTTGAAGTTAGAATTGATCAAGATTAGAAATAATCAAGTAGGTACCTAATTCTAATTAATCTAACTGTGATACGCGTACCATGTGTGAAATTAATTTTACTTCTGAAATATTAAGAGAGACGTTCATTAAGTGAGATAGACGCAGATGTTACCCAGCTGTTGCACAAATAAGAGCGAACTCCCAGCACTGCAGTTCTTGGCTTTCTCGGTGTGGGGGCTCGGTCCTTATTGAAATAGCGAGGGTACAGAATCGCCAACAAATGCGAATCTCCCCACCACATAATCACTGATCCATCCGCTGAGTGGGATGTGTCTGATAGGTGTGTCAATAACATAAGTCTTATTCCATCCTTCAGTTAGGTCTTACTGCCTTCCTTTTTTATTGTCTGGCTATTAATTTCATAACACATCCTGTATAAAAAAGCACCGTCGTTTCAAGTCTTAACTTTTTTTATTTGGAAAATATATAAGTTTTTTTATAATAATAATTTTTATAATCATAAGTTTTTGTTAATCAGAGTTTTTCATAAATGGTTTCGCTGTATTTCTCTACCATTCAATGAATATTATACAGTGTGGAACAGCCAAATGGAATAAATTCAGTAGCTCCATTATTAGTCATTTTTTTTAGAAAATCCTGAGACACGTCAATTTCTAATTCTAAAATGACAAATTGCGACGTAAGAATGTCATCCCTAAATTCAACCCCCCCCCTTTGGGCTCTATATGTTTGGGAGGGTCTACTGCGGTGAGGCTCTGACGCTGGATTTGATTTGATTCTCTATTCAAAACTGCTATGGTTTTAAATTTTATTGCAGAAATTAACAAGAAAAAATAATTTTCTCCAGCGTACGAAATTCGTTACTTTACAATAAAATCATTATTGATGCAGCAGATGTTAAAAAATGCATGCCTCCAGCATCTTGGCAGCATCCTAGACGTAAATGAAATGTCTTCTAACGTTAGATAGTATCTGCGGGGTAATCGACCTAATTGCAAGTGTTATTCTTCTTCTTAAGTCAGCTAAATCGTCGTGTTTGGTTTTGTAGACCATACTTTTTACATATCCCCATAGGAAGAAGTCTAACGGCGTGAGACCAGGTGATCGTGCACGCCATTCTACAGAACCACGCCTTCATATCTAGCGATTTATAAAGATTGTGTGGAGATATTGCCGGACATTGACTTCGTAATGTGTTGGTGCACCATCCTGCTGGAACCAGATTGCATTACCTGGAAGTTGTTTGTTTCCTTCAGCTGAATACAAGTTTGCCATCGTCGGTACAACATTATTTTGGAGCAGCGCTAAATAAGTTTCTCCAGTCAAATTGCCATCAATGAAGAAGGGACCAATGATATTTTCTCCAAGCATGGGCCAATTTTTCTTAAATTTTAGGTTTGTTTTTATGCTGCTTGTTCGTTTTTGTCGTTCGATTGTCAAGCAAAAAATTATACGTATTTATTAGTACAGTTCGTGCGAGCGCGGAGTGTAACAGGATTGTAGTCAGTTAATGAATGAAAATGTTAATATGTTCACAGAAACCATGTTGCATCATAATGCATTATTAAATAGTATTACTTATTACCAAGCGCGAATGTCACAGGGCCGACACTGTGCATGTCCTGTCCTTGACTCGTTGGCCTTCACAGCTCACAGCTGACTTGCATTACGAAAACTGCGCTAGCAATTTTCATTATTTGTGGCACGCTGTAACAGACAGTCGCTCGGTATTGCATCGCGTTGATACGTTTCGTTTTTACGAATTCGCCGCGTGTTTAAATAACTTTATAAATATTAATAATATTAGTTGAGGGGAGAAGTGAATAAAGTGAGGTACCATGCCAAAGGTGAAAAGAAATAGACCGGAAGTATTTCAAACGGGGTTTGACAGTGACCCCGAGGGTTTTAGGGACATACGTATTCAAGGAAATGACTCTTTTTTGTACTGTGTGTGAACACATTATAAATTCTTCAGATAAAATTAAAGTAACACATGAAATGAAAAGCCATGCCTCGTCCAGCGCCGACGACTCCTTATTTTTCTATGAACTTACAGAAGCATTTGTTGCAAGCAATATTCCATTAAACAAACTAGAGAACCCCAAGTTACGTACGTTTTTAGAAAAATATATGGACCGAAAAATTCCTCATGAAAGTACGTTAAGACTTGCATATGTCGATCGGGTTTACAACAATGTAGTGACATCAATACGCGAAGATATTGGGCATCAAACGAAGTATAACAAGCCCCTACTTCCAATTTGAAAATTTAGGGGTTGTATCTGTCACCTGAAGGAGTTGAATTTAGGGATGGCACTTTGCGTCTCAAGATGTCATTTTAGAATTAGAAACTGACGTGTCTCAGAATTTTCTAAAAAAATGCATAATTATGGAGCTACTGAATTTATTCCATTTGGCTGTTCCACACTGTATAAAGAGCAACTGTGTCCAAAATATGGTTTCTAGATTCACGCTATGTATGCGAACAAAACCTGTATCGAATAAATTGTCCAGGAAACCTCTTTGCAGTATACATGTCTCATTTTATTGCATAATACTTGCGCATCTGCGCGTATATGTAGGTGCTTTCGTTAAATGAGCCTTGGCTTAGCAATAAAGGCTTCTGGCTTTGTGCGCTACCCCTGTCTCCGTGAAAAACATTATGACGGATATAATAAATATGATATATGTGATTATTGCCTCAGTTTTATTTCCTCTATACGCCAAGGTAGCAAATTGTATCTTTTCCACTCCGTTGTTGTTTGTATTGTACATAAAATATTACGTTACTTCCTTTATTCGCCACCATCGAGTTATATCACTCCAGAAATAGAAAATACAGCTAGCGCGACAACCAATACGTAATTCGCTTGTGTTTGTTTAAGATTAACTTGATTCGTAGCCTGACAACGGAAAGCGTAGGAGGAAGTTTCTTGGTAAATATGTCCATTGGAAACCTTTCATTCCAAAAGTGTAATAAAATTGTTTTGTCAATTGTGAAAGATCGAGGAATGACAAGCACATACTTTTTTTTTGTAATAAAATACCTTTTCTATCTAAAATACAAGAAATAAAGCATATATCGGGTGTCCCATTTTGTAGGTGAACCCTAATTTTAGTGAATGATTGAAAATGAAAAAAAAATAAAATCTTGGGTACTTACAAAGAAAAGCTAAAAAACTGCTACAGTATACTCCGATTTCCTCCTTTCCCAGAAAATGTATGTTTCATGTTACCTGGAGCTAAGCAATTTTGTGACTTTAATGATAGTAGAAAATACTTTTGTATTAAGTACTAATACCCATACAATCAAGTGTCAAAATTTCTTTTTGATACATTGATTGAACCAAAAACTGGACGTTTTCCACGAAATATCGAACTACTGTACTTTTCTCGACGGCTTTTTCTTGTGTTGAGCACCACAAGATTTTTCCGTTTTACCATATTTCAAATGAGCCTTGTGTTCTTTAAATCTAGTCAAAATAGATCTTTTTGTTTACTCAATATACTTTTGATCACAGTCTTTACAACTTATTTCGTATATTCTTGACTTTTCGTTATTGTCGATTTTGTCTTTTGGGGTTACCCAAAAGTGTGTGTAGTTTATTTTTAGAACTGATATTAATATTTTAAAAAGTGTATCTAGTTCGCAGATGAATTTAGGTTCATATGGTAACGAAACAAATTTCGAATTGTCAGTATCTCTACGAAAAGTCGTGGAATTGTATAGGGTTCTCGTAAATGTATGCGTCCTTATTAACTTATATATTACATGGACTTAGTAACCGATATTCTAAGCTATATTCTTAAATATTTTTTTCATCTTCAAACCTCTCTTTACTGAGGGGGAAATTTAACAAACGGTAAATTAGAAAATTAAAACTTGCCATTTTATGTTGAAAAAGGTGGTGTAAATCGTAATCATAAAAAAAAACTAACTTATTTTCACTATTTCTGATAATAATAAATCTAACATTGATATCTGTTCATTGTATTCCATTTCATATGTAAATTTTATGGTAGGGAAACAGTTATTTAATTTAGCAACAAAATTATCTAAACTAATTGCTTTTGTATCAAATACCGCGAAGATATTGTCCACATACCTGAACCAGACCTTTCGTAGAGATACTAATAATTCATAATTTGTTTCGTTATCATATGAACCCTAAATTCACCCGCGGTTTAGATAAAATTTTTAAAAATCTTAATATTAATTTGGTTTATAATTCTACAAATAAACTACAGACGCTTTTGGGTAACCCCAAAGACAAAGTCGACAATAACGAAAAGTCAGGAATATATGAAATAAGTTGTAAAGACTGTAATCAAAAGTATATTGGGCAAACAAAAGATCTATTTTGACTAGATTTAAAGAACACATGGCTCATTCGAAATATGGCAGAATAGAAAAATCTTGTGATTTTTCTATTCTGCCAAAAAAATTAAATATAAATAGTGCAAGTGTGTAGTTTAGAATTTAGGTTAATCTTCTCCTGAAGATGCCAACTTAGTTGGCGAAACGCGCGTCGAAAAAAGTATAGTAGTTCGGTGTTTCGTGGTAATAAAATAAAACGTCTAGTTTTATTTTTTTTCATTACATAGGTATCGAAAAAAAAAAAAACAAAAAAAATCTTCATATTTCAGTGCGCCTGGGTAGTATAATCCCTTAAGAGCATCCCTGAAAACCCCCAGACATACATTTTCAAATCTATATTATTTACTGTTCTCCCAAAACATTTAATAGGCGACTTACCGTCAAACACCCTGTATAACTGTAACTTAAAATGAATTTTTTAAAACATGTACCTAGATACCCAAGTAACTTAGATACTTTTGCTTAAGTAACTAAAAAGTGTCTTACAATTAGTTCATTTCTTATGTTTGAAATACAATCAAGTTTGAAATACAAACGTTTAGAATCATCTACCCATAATAAACTTTCATATAGTTAACCTAACTACCCCTTCTGACCTCACAGTGACAGTTATAAGGCAGAATAGGGAGTACGTCGGATAGTAAACTATTTTATAATCTCCCATGAAATGTATCAAAATTACAGTAAAAACGTTCTTGCTTGTTGGTTAATATCTTGTGTTTGTTCCATGAAACATGTTTTGTTTCTAGGCTTTATGCGTAGGCCTATATGATACAATGTAACACACTTTACATGGTGATTCCACACCATAAAGCGATAAGTCAAGTTGGCCATTTATCCGGAGGTTGGATCGTTCCTGCAAATGCTGCGGAACCGTGCGTTTTTAGTTCACTTTTTGTACACTAACGCTAAATCACTCCATTAAGCAGGAAATCCGTATAAGTGATAAATTCCTACACACGCAGTGGAACTAATTTCTCACTGAGTACATACAGTAATTGCTAAACGCATAGTTCACTTGCGTTACTAGAGTAATCACGTGTTCTCGCGTAGATTGCTGTGTTTGATTAATTACACAGCACCACAAAAAAAAAATAAGTGAAATGTACCTCTGACGACACTTAGTGGATTACAAGCTTTTTGGGTCGCTGAATCCGAATCTGAAGCCCGTTTTGCCCTATCCCGTCACATTTTTTTATCTTCAATAAAGTGCGGAAAAATGGCAAAAAAACGACAATAAAAATACTCTTGAACCCAATCAATAACATCATAACCCAATACTTCAATAAATTCATACTTCTAATCCCACAACCCTCACAATCAATAAGCCCCAAAGACCCCAATTAACTATATAACCTCAAAACCCAAGTTGTGCAGTCATCCAAAACGGGTATTGGCACCATAAATGGCCAAAAATGTTTGAAAAAACGCATCATAAATACTCGAAAAATGGAGTATTTCTAACAGGGCAAACTGCAGACCAGACTCATAACCCAATGGTCCCATTTTATAAGTTAATAACTTATTATTATAATTGAGTAGCTGAGCCAAAACAAAGGCCAGAACCCCATTAACCCACAATAACACTACATTATAGTGCTTGGTTCTTGTGAATCCTTTTGCCTCTTAAGTTTCGGAGTTCTCGATTAACGTGAGTTCTTTATTCTCTCATAGCTCGAACTACTTCGTTCGAACTTTTTTGCCTCTCACGACTTCTGAATTAGCTAGAAGATTTAGTAAATACTAGCTATGTTACACGCACTATGTATACAGTGTGTGTTAAGCCAACATCGGCCAGTTATGAAAAGGACAAATACATGTGAAACGACATGTAAGATGCAACCATCATTACGCATCGAGGGTAGTGGGAAAATAAGACCGGCCCTTCACCACCTACCTAAGTCAGTACGAGTCAACACGTCTGAACCTAAACCTTCTTCCACACAGCACGGCTAATCGCCCGCCGCGCCGAGCCAAAAATACCAAAATGCCAAATTTTGGATACCTAGTGTATTTAGAAAGTGTTGGCCTATTTGGGAACACCTGTTAGCAAATGAATCTTGTAATTTACGTGTTATATGACATTTTTGATGGATGTCGTTTATACGACATTTTGATAGATGTATGTATTTCTTTACGTGAATAAGCCATTTTAATAAAAATTTTAACAAGAATACTGTTTACTTCAAGTACACTTCTCGCTCTGTCTAGCGGCAGGTGGTGGATCAGTCTTATTTTCCCACTCACCTTCTGATGCGTATGCGGTATCTGTCATCTCACTTTTGTTTGTCCTTTTTCAAAACTGGCCGATGTTGCCTTTTTACACTGACTGTGTACATATGCATGGGGCATTTCACGCCAACTAAGTGAGGTCAAAAAAATATCTATGAAACATATCACAATCGATAGTACCTGCTAAAAAACTAACTTCCTTAAAATTTTAGATTTTTTGAGAACAAGGAGGGATGGTGACGGTGAGAAAATAAAATTTTCGTTTCGACTCTAAAATTTCAATCTTTCTCGGTAAGAAAATGAAAAAAATTAAAAGAAGGTTGCAATGGTTTTCGATGTGTTTTTTTTGCGTAGAATACGATAAAAATATTTTAAAAAATACTGGGGGTAGTTTTAACCCTTATTTTGGGGATTGAAAGTTTAAAATTGAAATTTCGAAAAGTATGACACGATTTTTTTATTTTTTAATTATCTCTTTTTTTTGTACCTTCGATTAATTTTTAATTTATAATGGGCGTCGACCAGGAACTAGCCCAAAAAAGGCCCAAAGGTGAAAAAACGTGGTGTTAGCGTATTTTCTCATCCTGTGAGAGAGTAAATGGCAAGTGAATAATATATTCCAAGGGTCGCTGATTACGAATCTAACATCAGATTTTCAAAAAAACAAAATGGATCCAGTATGGTAGTCAACTTTTAAAAAATGGTTAAATTTTGAAATTTAAAAAATACCATCGTAGTCTACGGGAAATTTTCTACGTTATATTCGTAATCAGCGACTCCAAAAACCTTGGAATATATTATTCACTTGCCATTTACTATCTCACAAGATGAGAAAATACGCTAAAACCACGTTTTTTCACCTTTGGGCAACCGTTTTTTGGGCAAGTTCCTAGTCGACGTCCATTATGAATTAAAAATTAATCGAAAGTACAAAAAAAGAAAGAAATAAAAAAAATGAAAAAAATCGTGTCATACTTTTCGAAATTTCGTTTTTAAACTTTCAATCCTCAAAATAAGGATGAAAACTACCCCCAATAATTTTGAAAATATTATTATCATATTCTATGCAAAAAAAAAACACATCGAACACCATTGCAACCTTCTTTTAATTTTTTTCATTTTCTTATCGAGAAAGATTGAAATTTTAGAGTCGAAACAAATATTTGTAACATAAATTGAGACATAAATAAGTTAAAATTAATTAGAAATGTAACAAACAGTAGACAGTTGGATGTTTTTTAAAGTTTAGAAATCGTTAAGTCTAACAGTAGAATGAATAAGGACAATGGTCCGAAACCCACCAGTCCACTGTTTGCTCTGATAAACAAAGACAGTTACGGTTCAGTGAGCCGTGGCAACAAATTTAGTATAAACAATGCAAGTGTGTAGGCTAGAATTTAGTTTTAATCTTCTCCTGAAGATACCTGTAGTTGGCGAAACGCGCGTCGAAAAAGTATAGCAGCTCGGTGTTTCGTGGAAAACGTCGTTTTTTTTAATTATGTAAACAAAATAAAGAATATCTTATTTTTGAACGTAGAATAGGGCAACAAAATATTGCAAGTTAATATCTGCAATTCATTCGCCAACAGAAGTATTTGATCCGGATGTCGATTTTCATTAGATCTCGTCAGTATGACATAGCGCTACGCCGAATGACGAAGAAGGATCATGTCGGCTGTCCCTACTAGGAGAGTATATATTCTCACTTCATGAACTTAATGTGACTTACTGTTAGGGTGTGGTTCGGGAGACATTCAGTAGTTGCTGGCTTAGTCGGACCCACCAAAATACGTCTAGTGCCATTTAAACACACCAGAGGGTTATACCTTCTAGGTAACACACCGTAACAAAAACCAGGCAACGACTATGGCCAGTAATAAGTTGATTAAATTTTGCAGCAATGAGGCAAAAGTTTTCATTTCAGCAGCACTAAACGGCAATTCAAAATTGTTTACAATAAATTCCGTAAATACTTGAATAAGTCATTCTGACCGTTCGTGGGTAATAAAAACACACCAAAGAGGGAGAGTTTGCCATACTTCTCTCTCGTTAGTGAAGAATGTTTAATATGGAAGTTAAATTCGAATTGACGCGATTTAACAATTCGTAAATTAGATGTAATTATTTGCATAAAACTTTCCATTTGCCTTTTGCGTAATTTCTTTGCATTGTTGTTTGTTTCATTAAGCATGTTTATTCCCTCTGGCTTGTACGAGTGTGTTTAAAAGCTGCTAGATTTTAAATAAACCTGCTGCAATGAGGAATATTGAAGTGATGCATCAAATGAGATTCTTTGAATTTTGTAATATGTGCATGTATGAGGCTATGAGTAAATTTTGTTTTATTTCTATTTTTTTTATAAAAAAATTTACGGCAGTACGTTATAGAGGTAATGATGCTTTTTTATATACCAGATATTAAAAGAAAGTAAAAATCATCGTTTTTATGAAAGGAAATTTCTAGTAAAACGCGAGAAAGTGTGTTTCGAGAAAATATCGGGTTCATATTTATATCTCCTATAGTTTGTAAACTGAACGAAAAATGTATGGCACTGGGCATCTAAAGCCATAAGATATCGTGCAAAGATGGGTAAAAATGGACCTATAAGCTGGCCCCCTAGAAGTCCTGATCTTATGTCAATTGATTTTTTATGGGGCTGTGTGAAAAATTGAGTTGAGATAAAGAAAAGTCTGTTACTAAGATAAATTGAGGGGAAAATAGTGAAAGTAATTGGTGATATCAATACAAGAAATCTTGAAAAATGTGTCCAAAAACTTTAGAATTACCTTGCGTGTAAATAATGATGGTTGTCTCAGATAATAGTTGTTGTTTTTTCTTGTTCTTATTCTATCAAATCGTTTGTTTCAGTAAAAATTAATCAATAATTATTTTCAATATTTGCTTAATGCCTTCTGCGTTCAGTTTGCAAACGGAATATTTTTAATATTTCATTAAAATTTAAGTACCTTTATTATAAATTTGTAATTCATTTGTTTCGAAGATCACACATTTTCTTATTATGAAGTAGAATATCTTGCTAGAAAAATATTCTTAATGATTTTTTTCAATTTTTTCAGTTTTCTAATCTAAATAGATAACTAAATTACAGGGGTGGTTACCTCTAACTTTTGCGGGGTTTTTATTTTTTACTTAAACCATTTTATAAAGTGTTTGGTTAACTCGGTAGAGGCATTACTCTATGTTACTTCACTCAATAAGTTCGTAGGATGATATATAGATAGCGCCACTATTGACAAAACCATATTTTTAGATAGTAATAACCTTGGACCGATATGTCAAATTCATGACATTTCGACTATTAGTTTACAGTTTTAATCTTCTCCTGAAGATGTCAACTTGGTTGGCGAAACGCGCGTCGAGAAAAGTGTAGTAGTTCGGTGTTTCGTGGAAGACGTCCAGGTTTTTTTTTTTTTTTTTAGGGAGTTTACAAGTTACAAGTGGTTTTAGGATGTTCCTTTTGTAATTTTCAAAACAATGGAAAAAAGTTAATGTTGTTTGTTGATACAGCATCGGTTTTTAATGGAAAAAATACAGTTAAAGGAAAACAATGGCATGACAAGTGTTATTCGGGCTCTGCGTGAGATAGTTGACACCTTAAAGATATCAGAAGAAATATGAGATAAGAAATAAGAAGATATGAGAAAGCGCTGTTCGAAGTGGGTACCGTGTTTGTTCACTGTTGGCCAAAAACGACTTGTTGATGATTCAGAGCGCTGTTTGGTGCTGTTTAGGCGAAATAAAAAAGATTTTTTCAAGCGATATGTGACTATAATAGATGAAACATGGTTCCATCACTACCCCAGTAAACACACGTACATTATAGAAACGTAACTTTAACGTGTCATTGGTTAAAGAAACGAGAACAATATTATTAAATAATATTATTAATGATAAACAATATTATTAAATAATATTGTTTATCATTGGATTCCATACACAGTATTTTAAAACACCTACACGTGATCGAAACGTATCCCTCATCCGTTTAAGAAACGAAAAAAAAAAAGTTTTTAAAATGTATCAATGATGACGTAACTAGGAACGCTCTTTGTGGGAAAAATAACTGTATAAATCACATGACGCGTGTTATTTCCTGTTATTTCTTATGATTACATTGTTGCATTTACGGGTGACCCTGCCAAGAGAAGTGTTTTTTATATTCTTCTGCATTTGTATAGGTAAGTAGACCTGTATTTCTTTTTTTGCCGTGTGATTTGTAATAAATGCCAGACATTTTTCACATTGTAATCAGCAAGTATTTATTTTACCTATTGCTAATTTGTACGTTATACAATTTCATTTTCATTACTCAATTTTTTGTAGGTACAGCAGAGGTAACTATGATACACTTAAAAATTGTATTTAATCGCTAATGAAAAAAAAAACAATGAAAATGAATTTTTGTATGCCACTGTTTTTCAAATAGTTGAGATTTTTTCAAAGAGTATGCCCCTCACGAAACTGAACTCCCTTGCATGTTTTATTATGTAACCTTCTTGTTCAAATACCAACAAAATTATCAACTTCCACAGATACATAATTATTCTGGCCTTAATTTAGAATACGAGAAAAAAACTGTATTTTGATACTGGTGTAGAATTGACCAGTGACCGTTCATCTAGTAATATTATAGAATAAGTCTTTTTTCATCTAACTAATGACGAAATGTTCTATTTAGGTATACTTGATCAGTTATTAGTCCGGACGGCTGGTAGTTTAAACAATTATGTTACAATGGCAACACTTCTACAATATCTATTGTGGTAATAAGATACATATTAGGTAAAGAGTCGTATCAATGTTTTATATCAAACTTTTTTTCAGAGGATGTTAATCTTAATTTCCCGACAAACAAAAATAATGACCCGCAAATGCTTGGAGTGTAAAAGAACGGCTGAAACATTCGGCCACTAGAATACTTAAACCAAATGACGTCAAGAAACACCATAGATAGAATTTAAGTTTCTTATGTTTTTGATTTCAAGATGTTTGGTTTTCAGTTCCCAGACATGTATATGTATATATATTATTACTAATTATATTATGTTTATATACTTGAATATATTTTTTTGTTTAATTCTCTACTGTTTACATTACGTGTAACTGCGACAGCAGTATAAATTGGTAGGTTAAAATTTTAACAGTTGTAGATAACCCGTTAAAACAACGTTGAAAAACACATTCCTTAAACGTTTACCAATATGTTTAATTTCCCTTAATATTTAACGTTATTAAAAGATTATTTAGAAACGTATATATTTAAGATTATTAAGATGTAAAATGAACGTTGTGAGTTCACTTACTTTAAACGTTTTTATTTTCGTTACGTTAAACGTTTAAAACCGCGACATTTTTTAAGTTGAATGTACGTAGTAACGACGACACGCATTTTTTCAAATGGTGTTTGGACATTAAAAACGTTTTTTTAACGTATGTGTGTTTATTGGGCCACTCCAGAGCGAAATCGGCAGTCAGCTGAGTGGATAGCAACCGGCAAAAGCCGTCCAAAGCGACCAAAAACGCAAACGTCGGCTGGGAATATAATAATATATATTATTCGTAAATATTTATCGACTATGTTGAAAAGGGAAAAAGGATCAATAGTTAACATTACGTGGCATTATTAGTGCGTTTTATGGATGAAATCGCGAAAAGCATGTCAAAATGAAGAAGAAAAAATATTTTTTCACCAAGACAATGCACCATGGCAAAATTGCATCTCGAATTGCTTCCGCATCCACCGTATCCTCCAGAGTTAGCCCCCAGCGACTATTATTTGTTCGCATATCTCTAAAAAATGCTCGCCGGAAAGAGATATAGCTCAAATGAGGAGACGGTCGCCGAAACTGAAGCGTATTTGAAGCGAAAATGAAGGGTTGGACAAATCCTTCTATAAGAAATGCATAGAAAGGTTAGAGAAGCTTTCAAATGAATGTGTCACTCTTGAAGGAGACTATGTTGATGAATAAAATCGAATTGTTGTTTTATTAGTCATCCGACGAACTTATTGTACATATGGGACACACTGTATATCTTAATATATTCTGTGTATGATTTCGAACGTGCGTGCAACGGTTTCAGCTAGCAATGTCCAACCGACGTCGTTCTGAATCACAATTATTATTGAAAACTACAGATATTTTCGAGATTCGTACGAAACTCCACTATATGTAAAACGAATTCACTACAGTTGATGAGAATCGCTGCCAAATGCCTGTGAACAAGCGGCACCAGCATTATCTAGATTGCCAAGCATACATGAGCGAATTCTCATTGCAAATTCAAGTGAACAGGTGCGTGGCTAATACGACCTGCACTCCAGCTTTTACAGTCTCTTCTGCTGAAATTAAAATGACATACTGAACTAAAAGGTACATTGTTCTGTCTTCATTTGAAGCTGTAAGCAACACAAACTAATTATTGTGAAAATTTTTAGGTGTTCTTGAAATCGATCAAACCCTTTTAAAATAAAACGTGTTTGTAATATACAGGGTGTCCCCGGATTGAGTTACCTATAGCTGAAATCGACAAAATAAATAATTTTTCGACAAAAAAGTCATTCTTCATAAAAAGGTTTTTCTTTTTTGTTCAATTTAACATACAAGGTGTTCGAAAATAGCAATAATTAAATAATAATGAAGAGTAAAGTACCTTAAATATTAACGCTATGTAAAAAAGTTATTGAGAAAAATTGTTTGCGGATTAAATTTAATACTCAAATATGAAAGCATGGCTTACTAGTCAATATTAAGTATTTTTGAAGAGATTCCGCAATTTTTATCATTGTTATACGTTTGAAGTATAGCCATTTTCCTTTAAAAAAATTATGTTTACTAAAGTCGCAGACATAATAAGAAATCATAAACCCCAAAAATATTAGTATTTAAACATTTATTTTGAAGAATTTATTATAAAAGTTTTAATAAACACATTCAACAATTATTTTGAAAAAACAACAAAATTATTATTCACGCACATCACATAACTATTCTAAATGCGGCCTCCAAGTTCAACACACCTCTCCAGTCTCGTTCTAAAAGATGTGTATGATGAGTGGATCATTTCTTGATTGACTTGGGCCACTGCTTGAATGATCCTTGAATGAGTCTTGAGTAAATCAATATTGTGTTCTATCGGCTGTCAACCAACTATTTCCTTCAAAAATCCCCAAAGGAAAAAGTCAAGTGGCGACAAGTCAGGGGACTTTGCTGGTCAACAAATAGGTCCATATCTTCCGATCCACTTCTCTCCAAATTGTTTGTTAAGCCAACTGCGGATCTGAATTGTTGAATGACCGGGAATATTTTCTTTAAAAAATACGGACCAATTATTCGATTGAAAGTAATTGCACACCAAACATTCACTTTTTTGAAATTTTAACTTCTAGAAGTAAGTGAAAAAGACGGATTTTCTTGTGCTCAAAAACAACAATTCTGCGACGATACCAGTCCATTCGTAGAAAAGGTGCTTTCATCGGAAAAAATTATACTCTTGTGAAAATGCATATCTACAGTAAGCCTCGATCCAATTTCTAAACAGAAATCCAATCGACGTGCATCATCACCAACTTCCAATGTGCATTATTTTAGGTTTGAAAGCTTTAAACTTATTTTCAGCCAAAATCCTTTGAATGTGTGTCTTACTAATATCAATTTGTGCAGATCTCTTTCTTAGTGATAGTTTTGGATTTTCTTCGACTGAATTTAAAACGAGAATTGTGGCTGCATCATCGTCATCATGGACCTTTTTTGATTTTTCTCCGCATTTTTTACATCACCAGTTAAATCAAATTTTCGTACTAACTTTTTCAATAAGAAATATTACCGATACCATAACATTTAATTTAATAAGATAAATTTTATGTTGTAAAGTAAGCATTATTTGGAATTAAATATCAATAAACAATTGACACTCCAAGCGCTCTGTCAAACACAATGTCAAACAATAACAACTGTCTGCTCAAATATTCTAATTAGGGACTGAGAAGAAATAGTGTAAAGGCGACCTATTAACTACAGTGTTGATTGCCTAAATGATTATCTGGACGTGTTGTTTCTTCAAAATAAATGTTTAAATAATATTTTTGGTGTTTATGATTTTTTTATTATGTCTGCGCCTTTAATAAACATAATTTTTTTAAAGGAAAATGGCTATACTTCAAACGTATAACAATGATCAAATTGCGGAATCTCTTCAAAATACTTAAAATTGACTAGTAGGCCATGCTTTCATATTTTGGTATTAAATTTAATTGCAAACAATTTTTTCTTAATAACTTTTTTACATAGCGTTAATATTTAAGGTACTTTATTCTCTTTATTGTTTAATTTTTGCCATTTTTGAACACCCTGTATGTTAAATTGAACAAACAACAAACTTTCTGGACGTTTCAAGACAAGCAAAACTTTGTATGAAGAATTACTTTTTGTCGAAAATTTTTTTGTCCATTTCACCTATAGGTAACTCAATCCGGGAACGTATTATACCTCGATATTAATAAAATATCGAGTTTGAGAGCCGCTATACGAGTAAAGTGTACCATGGAATTATGTCAAATGTTAAATTCTAGAAATCTAGAAACACTTAAAATTAATTTTGACCTATGTAGTAGGGCCAAAAGAAGCAGTTTTCGATGCCCTTTAAATAAAAAAATGTTTAATCGATTATATTGAACAATAAATATTTTATAGACTTTTACAAATCTATAAAATAAAAAAAAGTAGACACCCTGTATGTATGTTTATAAGACTGAATTAAAAAAATTAAGTTTATTTTATAAACGATACACTTTAACTTTTAGCATTTTGTTCGTCATCAGTACATACCCCTTTCCGATCTATGAAACGTTGCATACATTTTCTTTGTTGTTTGAAGTATCAGGAAGGAAAACGATCTCCATTTTATGGTGCGTGTCGTTACTGGTGATGAGACTTAGATGTTTGAGTACGAACCGGAAACCAAACGTCAAATCATGAAATGGCACACTTCAAGCTCTCCAAGACCCAAAAAAGCAAGAATGAGCAAGTCAAAAATCAAATGCGTGCTGATTTGCTTTTTGATAGCCAGAGAATTGTCTACAAAGAGTTTGTGCCTCCAGGCCAAACAGTAAATCAACACTTTTTATAGAGAGGTTCTTGAAAAACTTCGAAAAAGGGTCATGCGTGTGAGACCAAACATCAAGAACAACTGGCTGTTGCATCACGACAATGCGCTTTGTCACACAGCCATTTTAGTAAACGAGTTTCCAGTAAAAATATTCCTGTGGTTCTTCAGCCGCCTTATTCGCCTGACTTGAGTCCTTGTGACTCTTTTCTTTTCCGAGATTGAAAAATCACCTCAAGGACGAAATTTTGGGACCATAGAAAACATTCAAACAGATATAACCGACCAGCTGAAGGCCATTCCAGTATATGAGTTCCAGCACTGCTATAAGGAATGGAAGAACCGTCTCCAGCGCTGTGTGGCTTTTATTTAAGTTATTTTGAAGAAAACAATATTGAGTTATAATTCAATTCGAATAAAAAAATCAGTTTCATTATTTAATTTACACATTTCGTATATTACAAAACTACTTGTCTTTTTGTTCTATCATATGCTCATTCTGTAGAAACATTTGGTAATACGTAAGACAGCTAGTATTAAACGATGATTAAATAATAGCTGCATTTCTAGCAATTTATTTTGTGTTTTGGGCGAACACATTGCAACGTAACATTAAATTTGAAATATAAACTTTCCAAACAAATACCAGCACGGGCAACAAAAACTAATTTTATCTGCTGGATAAAATTCACATCAAACTTTTCGTCCACAAAATTCATTTTAATAAATGAATAACTAGCTTTATAGAAAGTTTTTGAGTATTCACAAACTCAACCTAACAGCCGCGTACGTACTTTTTATATTTAATAAACCATTTATTATTCGTACCCATGCTAACTGTTAGAGAATAATAAATAATGTCCTCGTCTCCTGTGATGCTTTTTACAGTTAGTGAAATCTGCTGTTTCAGGCAGTGAACATTTAAA